>JAKSZT010054457.1:1778719-1816610 GCA_026826555.1 Tolypeutes matacus
GTTTTTTTTTGTTCGTTTGATTATTTGTTTTTGTTTTTTTTTTTCTTTTTTCCTTCTCTCTCTCTTTTTTTTTTTTCCCTGAGTTTCCTTACGTTTGTCTCTTGCATGTAAGCTTATCATAGTTGTTTCTTTTTCCTAGTAAATGTATTGATTATTTTATGGACTACATGTTAATGGAGGATTTGGATCACAGAAGGGTTACAATGGGTACTGCAGGGGATTATTGTTGGGGGGTGTCTGGGAGGGGGGATTCATGGGAATTAGTTCATCTAAATATACATGAAAATATACAAAATTGTTCTAAAGATCAAAAGATGGGGCATGGTCATGATGGGTGGACAATCACACAATAAATGAGGGAATCTGAATTCCTAGCCTGGAGAGCTCTGCCACAGTCTCCAAGGGAGCAGCAATAGTCCTCTGAGCACAGGGACAGTGTCTGTCAAAAGAGGATGACCCACTGATGTGTTCTTTTTATTGATGACTACTCTTGTGAGTCTTGGCTCTTGTAACCGAGACTTAGCTTGCAGTTGTGGGGTGCCTAAGGGTTGCCACCTGAAAGCCTCCTTGTTGCTCAAATGTAGCCTCTCTCTAAGCCAAACTCAGCATATGATTGCACTACCTTCCCCCCAACGTGGGACATGACTCCCGGGGATGAGCCTCCCTGGCAATGAGGGATTAATACCAAGTGCCAACTGGCAACACAACTGGAAAAATACCTTGAATAAAAGGGGGAAAAGGTAAAGACAAATGAGTTCAAGTGGCTAAGAGACTTCAAAAAGAGTCGGGAAGTCATCCCAGAGGTAACTCTTACGCTCACCTCAGTAGGAGCTCATAGAACATCTAAGTGCCTATCACCCCACACAGAGGGGCTCCTGAGAGCTCTGGGGGCACCCAGGTCCTATGTAAGTGGGGATAGCTCCAGAGACTGAAGCCTTATCAGTGGGCTCTACTTTGGAATCTGTGCTCCTGAGAGTGACAGAATTGGACTTAAATAAGTCCTCCCTGCACATGGTTCATCATACCCTTCTATTCAAACCTATATGTGATGCAGAAGTTTTTAGGTATATTCCAGAGACTGGAGCCTCTGGCCTACCTATGTACCAGGTGTGCGTGGAATCTCTGTGGAGCTGCAACTCCTACCCTACAGCTCAATGGACTCATCCAAGTCACCTGACGAGGAGACAACGACGGGCAAAGGCCATCCCAGGGAATGGAGAGGGCCTGCATCTGCAGGCAGGATCATCCCACCCACCATATCCATGGGATATAAGCCCTCTCTCACTTGGAGGTGGAGTGGACATCACCATCTCAGTCCCCTCAGGATTGAGGGAATAACTATGGGCTAGAGTGGACTTGATGGTATTCTGTTGTATACATATGGTGATTCTAGCAATGGAAGAAATTATAACAATGAGGTGGAGCCAGTGGCCACTTGACACTTTTGGGGCAGGGAGGGGACGAGTAGTTGAAATACAGGGGCTTCTTTGAGAGTTGGAGGTTGTCCTGAGTACCGTTGTGGCAACGGATGTAAGCCATTTTAAATCAGCAGACACCACTCAGAACTGTGTGGGAGAGAGTGTGGTCTACGATGTGAACTGTGGTCTAGGGTTGGTGGCAAGGCCCCAGGATGTGTAAGTCCATTGAGGGTGGTGGGCCACACTTGTGGGAGATGTTTGTGTGGGACGTGGTGGGAGGTGTGGGGGGTGGGCAACATGGGAATCCCAGGGGGTTCTGTGTAGTATTTTCGGTAATCTAAGCACCTCTTAAAATATATTTATATATATATAAATAAATTAAAAAAAAAAAAAGAAGTGGAAACAGAGAGATGGAGAGGTGAGGAATTTTCTTGTTTATTGTTTGTCATTTTTTGTTTACTATTATTTTTGAAATAATGAAAATACTCTAATAATGATTGAAATGATGAATGCACAACTATGAGGTTATACCAAATACTATTATTGTACACATTGAATGAATTGTATGCTTTGTTCATATGTACCAATAAAATAGATTTGTTTAAAAAAATAAAATAAAATAAAGTTGATAACATAAAAAAAAAAAAGAAGTAATTAGAATAGTCTTCTGACTCACAAAGACCTACAGCATTGGCTAGTTGATGATGGGGTATCTAGAAGTAAAAATAGATGGGCAGTCTACTAAAGACTTACTTGATTTGTATACACAGAAGATTTCTAGGTCAAGTAAGCAAAAATCTAACCTGAATCACAAAAGCAAGAGAGTCAAGGCCACTTAATCAATTCTCAGACATGAAGAAATTTACAGATTCAGTACCTCTTGAATGAAGGGATTGGTAGATCCCCTTTGGAATGGATCCTGATACACAGCCAAAAATGTATACTGTTAATATTCCTCTCAGCCTTTCCCAAGGGACCACAGCATTTAATCAGGCTTCCTGTGATTTGGGAAAAAGAAATTATCAGACATAATGGGGAATATTAGACTCTGGCTCAGAGAGACATTAATTCCAGGAAACCCAAAACATCACTGTGATCCACCAGTCAGCATAAGGGCTTATGGAGGTCAGGTGACCAGTGGCATTTGAGCTAAAATCTGTCTCTCAGTAGGCCCATTGTGTTCCTGACCTCTTTTGTGGTTATTTCCCCAGTTCCAGATACACATCCTTTATCAGTCTCTTGCATATATTTTCTGATAATCTGTGGCTTGTCTTTTTAGCAACATATTATAAAGCTATTTGGTGTGGTTTTCTATATGTTTCTTCTGCGTGGTATTTGGTGAATAGCTAGGATTTCTGATTTAATAATATTAATCAAATTTATAAAATGTTTGGTCATTATTTCTTCAAAAATTTTTATGTCACCCTTCCATCTCTTGCCTCTCCTCTTGGATCTCTAATTACATGTATCAGATTGTTTGATATTGTACTACAAATTTCTTAGGTTATATTTTTTTCTCTTTGAAAGTTTTTCTCTTTGATTTTTATCATATTATATTTTCAAGTTTCCTCATCTTTGGTAATTTTAATCTGCTGTGAAGACCATTCAATACTAGTTTGTTTCAGATATTGTAGTTTTTCTTTTTGGTGAGTTCATTAGATTTTTAAAAAGCATATTCCATAGGTTTTCTTCTTATGCTCATCTTTTCTTTTACATTCTCAAACATATTTAGAAGTTTTATAATAACTATTTTAAGTCCTTATCCGGTAATTCCATCATTTCTGTCAATTCTGGATATACATCAGTTGATTGATCTTCTTCTGATTATGGACCATGTGTCCTCTTTTTTCATGCTTGATAATTTTGACTGTATGAATGATCTTGTAAATTTTACATTACTGATTATTGGATATTCTCGTATTCATTTAAAGAAGTTTTGGACTTTCTCTTGGCACACTGTGGGTAAGCAATGCTAGGGTGGCCCTCATGATCTGGTATCCATTCCCTTATATAATTAACTCCCCTTGAATGCAGGTAGGATATGTGACTTGTTTCTAACCAATAGAATGTGGCAAAGGTCACGGGATGTCACTCTAATGATTAGGTGATATTATATGGTAAAACAATGTGATTTCACTGCTGTTACAGTATGTAAGACTTGATCTTAGTGGACTAGAGCAGGAGACTATCTTTGCAGGCAGTAGCCATGTTTGGAGACTAAATTGGCAGGCACTTGTGGGCAGTATTTACAGCCTGAGGATGACCTCCAGTTGGCAACCAGTGAAAGCCAGGGTTGTCTGTCCAACAACCACAAGAAAATGGATTCTGCCAACAATCGGAGTGAGCATGGAAGTGGATTCTTCTCCATTCCACCCTTGAGATGAGACTGAAGTCTGGCTGATATCTTGATATCTTGCAACCTTGAGAAAAGTTCCATTAAACCATGCAAGGACTTCTGACCCCCAGAGACTGTGACATAATAAAAGTGGGTTGTTTTAAGCTTCTAAGTGTGGCATTTTTTACACAACAATATAAAATGAATACACACACATTTAAATTACTTTTGGATCAGTTTGACTCTTGAAGCTTGCTTTTAAGCTTTGTTATGGTGAGGCTAGAGCAGACTTTATTCTAGTTTTAATTTATTCTCACTACTAAGATGTGATGTTCCTGAGACCTCTACCAAATATCCCATGTATTACAAAGTCTCTTCACTCTATCTGGTGGGAACACAAACTATTCCTAGCCCTGTGTGAACTCCAGGAAATTTTTGGCCTACTGCTTTCTCCTGGTTCTTTCCTCAGCCTCATGAAGTTTCACAAAATCCATACTTGCAAAGAACAGTATTCTGTCAAAGACTTGAGAGTACCCCTTGAGATATCCCGAGTCCTCTCCTTGCACAGCTCCCTCACTTTGGGTTACTCAGCAGCACAAATTCTGGCAATATCCTGAGCTATTTTCTCTGTCTTTTCAGTTTAGGGAAACTGCCAAGCTCACTTTGCCGCTTCCTGGGAACTACCCCCAGGTATTAAGATGGGACAATTCTAAGACATGCTTGTTTTTCTTCTCTGTTAGCTCACAGTCCTGTACTGTCTGATGAACATTTTTCCTGGTCTTCTCTCACTCTCTCTCGTTTTCCTTTTTTGCAGGAAGGCCTTTCTCGAATCAGTTAATATTTCTTGGGCTGAGGTCAAAGTCCTGCCATAATAAAATGTATGTATCATGAGGGCAGAGGATTTCCCTGCTTTGTTCATTGCTGGATCCCCTATGCTTGGAATATTGCTCATACACAATAGATGCTCAAGAAATATTCTTTATCTTTTTAAATATATATTTTTATTTTTTAAAGGATACTTAGATTACCTAAATGTTACACAAAAAATATAAGGATTCCCATATACCCCACCACCCACACTTCCCACACCCTCCCACAAAAACAACATCCTTTATTAGTGTGGCACGTTCATTGTAATTGATAAAAGCATCCTGGGGCATTGCCACTGAGAGTGGACCATAGGTCACATTGTAGTTTACACTTTCTCCCACACAATTCTGCAGGTTATGGGAAGATATATATGGCCTATATCTGTTGTTTCAATGTCATTCAGGACAATTCCAAAGTCCTAAAAAAGCCCCCGTGTTACACTTGTCTTTCCCTCTCCCTGCTCCCAGAACCTCCAGTGGCCACTGTCTCCACATCAATGTTGTAATTTCTTCCATTGCTAGAATCACAATAAGTCTATAGGAGAATACCAGTAAGTCCACTCTAGTCCATACTTCATCCCAGTCCTGAGGTTTCTGGGATGGTGATGTCCACTCCACCTCTAATTAAGAGAGGGCTTATATCCCATGGGGAATATGGATGGGACTCACTTGCTTGTAGTTGTAGACTCTCTTATTTCCTTGGTGTGGTGGTTGTCAATCCTCACCTCCTTGTTAGTTGTCCTGGATGAGTCAAATGAACTGGAGAGTAGGTGTTGCAACTCCACTGAGGCTCCAGGCCCAGCTGGCACATGGACAGTCCAATAATTCAAGTCTCTTGGACGTACACTTACCAACTCCAGCACCAAGTATAGGCTCAAATAGAAGGGAAAGATGAGCCATAATTAAGTTCAACTCTGTCACTCTCAGTAGCACAAACACCACAGTAGGGTCTACTGGCAAGGCACCAAACTCCAGAGCTATCTGCCCTGAACATAGGATCTGAGTGTCTCCAGAGCCCTCAGGAGCCCCACTATTTGGGGTAGTATCCACTTTGGCAATCTATGAGATCCTGCTGAGATGTGCATAAGTGTTACCTCTAGGATGATCTTCTGACTCACTTTGAAGTCTCTTAGCCGTATAAACTCATTTGTCTTTACCTTTTGTCCCTTTTATTCAAGGTCTTTTCCAGTTGCATTGTTAGTTGCTGCTTGGTAGCAATCTCTTGGTGCCAGGGAGGCTCATCCCTGGGAGTCATCTCCCATGCTTGGGGGAAGGTAATGCATTTATATGCTGAGTTTGGCTTAGAGAAAGGCTAAATTTGAGCAACAAGGAGACTCTCAGGAGGCAATTTTTAGGCACCCCAAAACATTATGCTAGGTTTAAATTTCAAGAGCAAAGGCTCACAAACATAGTCATCAATATCCAGGGCCCATCAGTGGATCATCCTTCTTTGCCAGTCATTGCCCTTGCACTTAGGGGACTGTTTCTGCTCCATTAAAGAACGTGGCAGGGCACACCAGGATGGGAATTCAATATTCTCTCAGTTATTGTGTGAATCTCCACCCACTGTGACAATGCCCCATGAACATTTGAGCACATTTATATACCTTATATGTTTGTCCAGGTGAACTTCCTCCCATGTATCCCTCAGCACTGACACCCCACACCAATGATCCTCCCCTGCTCCAAATGTTACCCTTCTGTGATCTAAAGCATCTTCAAAAATGAAGCCAATAAAATAGCTAAATACAGTTAGTAGGAAAATGAAATAATAATGATAGGTTTAAATATAAAAATAAAATACAAAAAATTTTAAAAAATTAAAAATAAAATAAAAGTTAAAAATTGGGATATTAAAAAATAATGAAAAATATTAAAATTTTTTTTTGACATTTTGACTTTCATCACTGTAAAATCTGTTGTCCTATATGTACAGTGACATTTTCTTCCATTTATTCCCAGTGTCTTACTTTTTTCCACTTTTTTTTCAATGAAGTTTTAGTTCACAGTATGGAGACCAACATAATGAGTAGGAAGGAGTTGGACTCCCATCCTGGAGAGGACAAATATGTTCTCAGACAGAGGGGTGGGAGTCTCTCAAGAGCATGGGCGGTCCCTAATAAGAGAGGACAGACCAGTGTGTCAAGACCTCAGTGTTGTTGCAAGTAACTATGAATCTTGTCATCCAAGTAGTGAAGCCAGGTGGTTGTCATGGGCCCTGAGGGATGGGGGAGGGAGGAATAGAATAGATGAAATGGGAGTATTTAGTGGGCAATGGAAGTGTTCTACATGATCTTGCAATGATGGACACAGGCCGTGTTAAATATCATCAAAATTTATAAAAGGGTACAGTCTAAAATGTAAACCATAATGTAAACCATTGACGATGGTTAGTAGCTATGTTTCACTATTTGTTTATCAGTTGTAACAATGATACCATCCACATCTTAGCTTTCTCTAAAACAGCAAAGAAAAAGCCAGAGGCTGCCATGGGGACCTGCTTTTGGGCACAGCAAACCAGGACACTTCTTACCAACTCCCAGAAGAGCAAGGGTCAGAGAAAGGAAGAAGCCAAAATAAGTAATTGTGAGTTAATTAACCCTCCTAGCTGCTGGGAATGGCTCCCCTCCCCCACCCCTGAGATATTAAGCGAGGGTAAAACTCCTGGTGAATTGCATCTAACTGAGAGTAGAGCAGACATTTTTCTACACGGGAAGGTGCTCTGAGTCATCTAGAAGGGTACTGGACAGATAGGGAAGCCAGGAATAAACAGGGGTTGCTTACCTCGGTGACTGGAAGGGGCACACATAGCCGGCCCTCAGGGCAGACAGACTAGGTAGATACCCTGGCCCCAGCTCCAAAAGGGTGTGTGACAGCAGATTCCCTGCAAAGAGGAAGGGTCTTGGAGATTGGAGAGGGACTTTTTGGAGTGAGTTTAGCCAGCTAGGCCCCCCTTGAATATTGGAAGGGACCCAGACTTGACAGGGAGAGGGGAGGGGGATCATCTCAGGCTAGCGGTCATTCCCAGCCACCTAGGTAAGGAAAGAAATTGCATCAGAGAGGAGGCAGAGATGGAGGCAATCAGCACACTCCAGCTGACTATAGGAGATCTAACCTGCCCAAGGGAAAAGGGACAGATAACCTTCTGAAAGGCTAATCTACCCAAGGACCCAGAATAGCTCAGTGGGAAAATTTCCTGCCTAACAGATATGAGGTCCCTGTTTCGATTACTGGCTATTCCTTGAGAAGAGATCCACCAGGTTATCAGGCATCCAGGTGAAACTTTATCACAGGGAACATATAGACATTTTCTTTGTATTAGCTTTAATTGAATCTCTTATTTTTTTTTTTAAGTTCATTTTCTTTTATTTTCCTTACTTTACTCACTAAAACCCAGTTCAAAACTTGTAGAGGGCAGGCTGCAGGGTGACTGATTGAGGAACAACAACAGCACAAGAAGATCCTTAGGTGTCTAAGAAAGAAAGTTGTTTTTCCATGTTTATTATTATTTTTTCTACTGTCCCCTTTTTAAAATGAGTTCCTGCTGTTTTGTTTCTTGCTTGTGTTGTATCCTCTCCCTTTCTTTCCCTGCTTGTTTATTTTTGCTTTTATTCTTTTGGTTAATGATATATTCTACCTACGCTATTTCTTTTCACTCCTTCATCTTTATATCTTTTGTTTTCCATCATTGTTCTTTCATTCCACCTTTTTTATTTGAACTCCAATTTTTCTTGTTTGTATTACTCCCTCTCTCTCTTTTTCTATGTATACTTTCTTTTTAAAAATATTTTCTTTCTCTCTTTTCTGTTTCTTTTCCTCTCTTCTTACCATTCCAGCATTTTAATTCATTCTATATATTTGTTTCTCTATTGTTTTTTGTTTCAATTCCACTTTCCTAATCTTATTCCTCTGTACTTCTTACTTGTGTTCATTTTTAAATTTCCTAGGTCTTGTTTGTTTGCTCTTCTGCTTTTTACTAATACCATTCTTTTTGTCTTCCTATCTGTTTCCTCTTCTCTGGTCCTAATTTTTTTCTTTCAAAGGAACATAGGCAGATCTCTCTCACAAAAACAGCTGAATGGGGACAAGATCCTGTCTGAGTGAACTGTTTTGGGAGCCCACAGAGTAGGAGGCTTCAGGGCATCGATCTGGAGGGAGATGGATGAAGAGATAAATTCCTCAATGTGCTGCTAGCTTGATTCTTGGTTACTGTGTTTCTTCTTCTTTGATTTCCTCTTTTCTGTGTATACTGATTTTATATCCCAAGGCTATCTCTTTTCTTTCCCTCATCATTCTATCTTCTGCTTTCTATTGTTGTTCTTACATTCCACCTCTCTGTTTAGTCCCCAGTTTTACTGGTTTTTATTTCTACTTCATCTATCTTAAATTCTTAATTTTATTAACTTATTTTCTTTTTGTCTTTTCTTTTCTCTTTCCATCTCTTCTCATCATATTGGCCTTTTAATTCAGTCTATATGTTTTTCTCTGTTTGGTTTCCCATTTCATTGTTGGTAACCCACTTTTCTATTCCTATTACTCTATACTACTTACATGAGTTAAATATTCCCTTTCCAAGGTCATAAATGGCTCCTCTTCTAACATTTACTATTATTACTACTATTATCCTATTACTTTTCTTACCTCTTTCACTTTCTCTTGCCCTAACTGTTTACTCCAAAGAAACAGCAATAGACAACAACAATGAAATAGAATAAGAAGAACAAAGTGTCAAAGAGAAAACTTAATACACACACAAAACCAGCAATTAAAGAAAATCATAGAGTAAAGAAAGAAGCTAATCAACTGAATAAACCCATCAAGATAAAAAGATGACCAGAGGGCAAAAAAAATTATATACCTTACTAAGAAACAGGAAGACATGGTTCAGTGTAATGAACAAACTAAAAACCAGGAAGAGGTGCAGAACATTGAATAACTATTCAAAGCTGTCCAAACAAATATCATGGACCAACTTAATGAAGTGAAGGAAGAGATAAGGATATTAAGAACACACTGGGAGAACCTATCAAAGAAATTGTAAACATACATAACAATATAACAGATATCATGGTGAAGAATGGCACAATCCAAGAAATCAAAAAGACACTGAAAGCACATTAATGTAGATTTGAACAGGTAGAATAAAGAATTAGTGATGTGGGAGACAGTATATCTGAAATCAAACAGATAGTAGAATAGATAGATGACAAGATAGAAGAAATCCAGCAAGAAAAATATTTGGAAATCACATATCTGATAAGAGTTTAATATCGAGGATATATAAAGAGATGTTACAACTCAACAAGAAAAAGACAAATGACCCAGTTAAAAAATGGGCAAAAGACTTGAATAAGCATTTCTCCAAAGAAGAAGTACAAATGGCAAAAAAAAACCCAAAAAAACAAAACAAAACAAAACAAAACAAAAAAAACCCATGAAGAAATGCTCAACATCACTAATAATTAGGGAAATACAAATCAAAACTACAATGAGAAATCATTTCACACCTATCAGAATGGCCACTATTAAAAAGACAGAGAACTACAAGTGTTGGAGAGGATGTGGAGAGATAGGAACACTTCTTCACTGTTGGTGGGAATGCAGAATGGTACAGCCAATATGGAGTTCCTAAAGAAGTTGAAGATAGACTTACCACATGACCTGGCAATACCACTACTGTGTATATTCCTAGAAGAACTGAGAGCAGTGACACAAACAGACATCTGCACAGTGATGTTCATAGCAACATTATGCACCCTTGCCAAAAGTTGGAAACAACCCAGGTGTCCATCAACAGACAAATGGATAAATGAACTGTGGTCTATTCACATGATGGAACATTATGCAGCTATAAGAAGAAATGAAGTTGTAAAGCATATGACAACATGGATGAACCTAGAGGACATTATGTTGAGCAAAGCAAGCCAGACAAAAAAGGACAAATACTATATGAATGCATTACTATGAACCAAATATATTATGTAATATATTGTTCGATTAAAACATTTTTAAAATATGTATCCAGTACATTTTATTGAGAAATGCATATATTTATTCATCTGTGAAAAAAAAAAAAAAAAAAAAAGAAAAAGAAAAAATCCAGCAAGGACTTAGGGATCTGAATGACAACACAAAACACAGAAACATATGCATTCTAGGCATCTCAGAAGGAGAAGAGAGTGAAAGGGGACAGAAGGAGTATTGGAGGAAATAATGGCTGAAAACTTCCCAACCCTACTGAGGGAGATGGATGTATAAGTCCAGTAAGTGCAGCGCAGCCCAAACAGTATAAATCCCAACAGGCCTACTACAAGACATATACTTGTCAAATGGTCCAGTGCTCAAGACAAAGAGAAAATACTGAAAGCAGCAAGAGAAAAGAGAACCTTCACATACAAGGGAAGATCAGTAAGATTTCTCATCTGAAACCATGGAGGCAAGATGGCAGTGGTATGACATAGTTGAGATACTAAAAGAAAAAAAACTTCCAGCCAAGAATTCTCTACCCAGCAAAGATGGCATTCAAAAATGATTGAGAGCTCACAATATTCACAGATAAACAGAAATTAAGAGAGTATGCCAATAAGAAACCTGTCCTTTAAGAAATATTAAGGGAGTTCTGCAGGTTGAAAGGAAAATACCAGAGAGAGAATTGGAGGAGAGTGTAAGAACAACTAAAGAGACAAAAAGAGAAATAAAAACAACATATACATAAATCCAAAGAAAATATGGCTAATGTAAGTAATTCCTTGAGAGTAATAACACTGAATGTTAATGGATTAAACTCACCAGTCAAGAGACATAGATTGGCAGAATGGATTAGGAAATATGGCCAATCTATATATTTTTCTACAAGAAACCCACCTCAGACCCATGATTCAAGGAGGCTGAAAGTGAATGGTTGGAAAAAATCTTATAAGCAAACAATAACCAAAAAATGGTGGGAATAGCTATACTAATATAAGACAAAATAGACTTTAAATGCAAAACTATTGTAAGAGACAAAGATGGACACTATATATTAGTGAAAGGGGTAATATTTCAAGATGAAAGAACAATCATAAACATTTATGAACTAAACAGGGGTGCCTCAAAATACATGAGGCAAACATTGGAAACACTAAGTGGAGAAATAGATGCCTCTACAATTATATTGTGGGACTTTAATACACCATTATCACCATTAGACAGAACATTTGGACAAAGAATCAATAAAGAAAGAAAGACTTTGGTTAATACATTAGAGGATCTGGACCTAATAGACATATGCAGAACACTACACCCCAATACAGCAGGATATACATTCTTCTCAAGTGCACATGGATCATGCTCCAAGATAGACCACATGCTAGGCCACAGAAAAAATCTCAATGAACTCAGAAAGATTGAGATTATACAAAGAAATATCTCTGACCACAATGGTAGGAAACTGGAACTCAGTAACGGCAAGAGAACCAGATTAGGCACAAAGATATGGAAGTTAAACAACACACTCTTAGACAAACAGTGGGTCAAGGAGGAAATCTCAAAAGAAATCAGTAACCACCTTTAAACAACTGAAAATCACAACACAAAATATCAAAATCTATGGGATGCAGCAAAAGCTTTATTGAGAGGGAAATGCATAGCCATAAATGCATATATATCAATAAAAAAGAAAGAGCTAAAATCGAAGACATAGCTGGACACCTGGAGGAATTGGAAAAACAACAACAAATTAACCCCAAAGGAAGTAGAAAGAAGGAAATAACAAATATTAGAGCAGAACTAAATGAAATAGAAAGTAAGAAAGCACTAGAAAAAATAAACAAAACCAAAAGCTGGGTCTTCGAGAGAACCAACAAAATTGACAACCCCTTAGCCAGATTAACAAAGAAAAAAGGAGAGCAGATGAATATACACAAAATAAGAAATGAGGAAGAGGATTTCACCACTGACCCCACAGAAGTAAAGAGTATCATAAGAGGATAATTTGAAAAATTATATGTCAACAAGAATGATAATTTAGAGGAAATGGACAAATTCCTAGGAACTCACAAGCAGCCTATATTAAAGAAAGAAGAAATTAATGAACTCAAAGTCCAATTACAAGTAAAAAGATAGACCCAGTCATCAAAAACCTCCCAACTAAGAAGAGCCCAGGAGCAGAAGGCTTCACAGGAGAATTCTACCAAACATTCTGGAAAGAACTAACACCAATCCTGCTTAAGCTCTTCCAAAAAATAGAAGTAGAAGGAACATTGTCTAACTCATTCTATGATGTCAATATTACCCTTTATACCAAAGCCAAACAAAGATGCCACAAGAAAGGAAAATTGCTGACCAATCTCTCTAATGAACTAGATGTTAAAATCCGAAAAAAAATACTTGCTAATCACATTCAATAACATATCAAATGAATTATACACCATGACCAAGTGGGTTTCATCCCAGGTATGAAATGATGTTTCAACATAAGAAAATCAATCAATGTTATACACCACACAAACAGTTTGAAAGAAACAAATCACATGATCATCTCCATAGTTGCAGAAAAAGCTTTTCACAAAATACAGCACCCTTTCCTGATAAAAAATATTGCAAAAGATAGGAATACAAGGAAACTTTCTGAACATGATAAAGGGTATATATAGAAAACACACACCTAAGACCATCTTCAATGGTGAAATCCTAAAAGCTTTCCCTCCAAGATTGGGATAAAGACAAGGATGTCCACTATCACTGCTCCTATTTACTATTGTCTTAGAAGTACTTGCTCAAGAACTGAGGCAAGGAAAAGATATAAAAGGCATCCAAAGTGGAAAAGAAGAAGTAAAAATTTCACTGTTTGCAGACAACATGATCTTATACATAGAAAGCCCTGAGAAATCTACAACAAAGCTTCTAGAACATGTAAATGAGTTCAGTAACACTGCACACTATAAGATCAATGCTCAAAAATCAGTAACATATCTGTACACCAATAAAGAGCAATCTGAGGAGGAAATCAAGAAAAAATACCATTTACAATAATAACTAAAGAATCAAATACCTAGGAATAAATTTAACTAAAGATATAAAGGACTTATATACAGAAAACTACACAACACTGTTAACAGAAGTCAAAGAAGACTTAAATATATGGAAGAGTATTCCCTGCTCATGGATAAGAAGACTAAACATCATTAAGATGTCTATCCTACCCAAATACTAATCTACAGATTTAATGCAATTCCAATAAAAATCAACACAGTATTTTTTAATGAATTGGAAAAACTTACTACAAAATTTATTTGGAAGGGTACGAGGCTCCAAATCACCAAAAAGATATTGAAAAAGAAAAATGAAATTGGAGGTATCACACTACATGACTTTAAAACATACTACAAAACTACAGTGGTCAAAGCTGCATGGTATTGGCACAAGGATACACATATTGACCAATGGATCCAAATTGAGAGTTCCGATATAGATCCTTGCATATACAGTCATCTGATATTCGACAAGGCCACAAGCCCACTCAACTTGCAGAGAATGGCATCTTCAACAAATGGTGCTTGGAGAACTGGATATCCATACCCAAAAGAATGAGAGGAACACCATCTCATACAATATACAAAAATCAACCCAAGATGGATGAAAGATCTAAATATAAGAACCGAGACTATAAAGACCTTGGAAGATAATGTGGGAAAGCACTACAGGACCTTGTAATAGGAAATGGTTTTATGAACTTCACACCCAAAGCATGAGCAGCAAAAGAAAAAATAGATAAATGGAATTTCCTCAAAATTAACAACTTTTGCCCTTCAAAGGACGTTATCAAGAAAGTAAAAAGGCTGCCTACTCAATGGGAGGAAATATTTGGCAACCCTATATCTGATAGAAGCCTAATATCTTGCTTATATAAAGAAATCCTACACCTCAAAAATAAAAAGACAAACAACCCATTTAAAAAAATGGGCAAGTGACCTGAAAAGTCACTTTTCCAAGGAAGAAATATAAATGGCTAAAAAGCACATGAAAAGATGCTCAACATCACCAGATATTAGGGAAATGCAAATCAAAAGTACAGTGAGATACCATTTTATGCCCTTTAGAACGGCAGCTATTGAAAGAAACAGCAGTCTATAAGTGTCGGAGAGGATATGGAGGAATGGGAACTGTCATCCACTGCTGGTGGGAATGTAGAATGGTCATTGTGAAGGACAGATTGTCGCTTCCTCAAAAAACTAACTATAGGACTTCCATATGATCCAGCAATTAAACTGCTGGGTATATACTCAGGAGAATTGATAGCAAAGACACAAACAGATGTATGCACACGAATATTTATAGCAGCATTATTCACTATTGCCAAAAGATGGAATCAACCCAGATGCCCATCAACAGATGAATGGATAAACAAAATGTGGTATATACATACTATGGAATATTACTCAGCTGTAAGAAGGAATAAAGTGCTGACACATGGGACAACATGAATGAATATTGAGGACCTTATGTTTAGTGAAGCAAGTCAGGCAATGAAGGATGAACAATACATGACCTCACTGATATGAATTAAGCAAATTGAGCAGACTCAGAGAACTATTATCTGGAAGATAGGTTTACAAGAAATAGAAAGGGAGAAGAAGGTTGTGAGCCAACACGATATGGATGTAATCTATAGTAAAGTGAAAGTGTGTAGTTGGATATTGAAGAGATATGACAGGAGCGTTAATGATATTATTGGGTTAGGTGGTGCAGGGTTGACAGGTGGGTAGATTGGGAAGGGTGTGTTGGAAGGTCCAGGGTACTGGGGGGGGGGGGTGGGGATAGGGACCAGGTGAACACTGGGATTTGCGAGTATGTGGTTGAAAGTATAAAGTTGGGAATGATCTTATGGCAATATGAGAAGGAAAGGTTACTGGTATAGTGTGTTGGATGGCATGCACTCAGGATAGGGCACCCCTGGAGAAGGCTTCTAGGGAGTGTGTGAGTGATCATTCTGTCATAATGTATTGTATCAGTGGGTGGAGACCCCCATAATGAGTGGAAAAGAGTTGCACTCCCATCCTCGGGAGGACCGATTTGTTCACAAACAGATAGACAGAAGTCTCTCAAGAGCATGGGTCGTTCCTAATAGGGGAGGACAAACCTGTGTGTCAAACTTCAAGTCTTGTTGCATATAACTATGAATCTTGTCATCCAAGGAGTGCAGCCAGGGGGTTGCTGTGGTCCCCAAGGATAGAAGGGGAGTGGAATAAAATAGATTGAACAGGGGGTATTTAGCGGGCAGTGAAACTGTTCTACATGATCTTACAATGATGGACTACAAGACATGGTAAATATCATCAAAATTTATAAAAGTGTATGGTCTAAAATGTAAACTGTAATGTAAACCATTGACCATGTTTAGTAGCTATATTTCACTATTTGCATACCAGTTATAACAAAGGTACCATCCACATGTAAAAAGGTATTGATATTGGGGGGAGGAAAGGGGGAGGATGTTGGGTATATGAAAGTCTCCTCTATTCTGTGTGTAACTTTGCTGTGACTTAAAACTTCTTTGAGAACAAAATGTTAAATAGTGAGACACTGGGGAATGAATGGGGGAAGGTGCCAAGGTATAGACAGAATACCAGATATTGCAGTGATGAAAGTCAAAATGTCAAAAAAAATTTTTTTTAAATATTTTTCATTTTTTTAAAATATCCCAATCTTTTAATTTAATTTAATTTTTAGTTTTTTAAAATTTTTATGTATTTTATTTCTTATATTTAAACTTATCATTATTGTTTCATTTTCCTCTTAATCATATTTAGCTATTGTAATGCCTTCATTTTTAAAGAAGCTTTGGATCACAGAAGGGTTACAACTGGGGCTGGGGAGGATCATTGGTGTGGGGTGTCAGTGATGGGGGATGCATGGGAGAAAGTTCACCTAAGTATACATATAAGGTATGTAAAAATGTTTAAATGTTCACGGGACATTGTCACAGTGGGTGGAGACTCACACAATAACCAAGAGAAAACTGAATTTCCATCCTGGAGATATCTGCCACATTTTGTAAGGGAGCAGCAACAGTCCCCCCAATGCAGAGGCAGTGACTAGCAAAGGAGGATGATCCACTGATGGGTCCTTGGTATTGACAACTAGGCTTATGATCTTTTGCTCTTGAAATTGAAACTTAGCCTTTTGGGTTGCCTAAGGGTTGCTTCCTAAGAGCTCCCTTGTTACTCAAATGTGGCCTTTCTCTAAGCCAAACTCAGCATATAAGTGCATTACCTTCACCCCAGCATGGAACATGACTCCTGGGAAGGAGCCTCCCTGGCACCAAGGGATTGCTACCAAGCACCAACTAGTAATACAACTGGAAAAAGACCTCGAATAAAAGATAAAGACAAATGAGTTTATATGGCTAAGAGACTTCAAAGCGAGTTGGGAGGTCATCCCAGAGGTAACGCTTACACACATCTCAGCAGGATTTCATAGACTTCCAAAGTGGATACTACCCCAAATAGTGGGGCTCCTGAGGGCTCTGGAGACACCCAGGTCCTATGGTTAGGGGTGGATAGCTCTGGTGTTTGGTGCCTTGCAATTGGGCCCTACTTTGGAGTTTGTGCTCCTGAGAGTGACAGAGTTGGACTCAGTTATGCCTTTTCTGCATATGGCTCATCTTTCTTTTCTATTTAAACCTATAGTTGGTGCTGGAGTTTGTAGGTGTACGTCCAGAGACTCAGGTTTTTGGGCTGTCTGTGTGCCAGCTGGACCCGGAACCTCAGCGGAGTTGCAAGACCCTCTATACAACTCATTGGACTCACCCAGGACAACTGACAGGGAGATGATGATGGACAACGGCTGTCCCAGGGAACAGAGAGAGTCTGCAGCTGTAGGCAGGATAGTCCCATCCATCTTCCCCATGGGATATAAGGCCCCTCTCAATTGGAGGTGGAGTGGACGTCACCATCCCAGAATCCTTGGGATTGGGGAATAGCTATGGACTAGAGTGGACTTACTGGTATTCTACTGTAGACATATTGTGATTCTAGCAATGAAAAAATTACAACATTGATGTGGAGCCAGTGGCCACTGGAGGCTCTGCGGGCAGGGAGAGGGAAAAGCAGTTGTAATACGGGGGGTTGAGTGACATTGCAATGACAGATAGAGGCCATTTTATATTATCACATAACATGCAGAACTGTGTGGGAAAGAGTGTAGACTACAACGTGAACTATGGTCCATGCTTAATGGCAAAGCCCCAGGATGCGTTTATCAATTGCAATGAATGTGCCACACTAATGAAGGATGTTCATGTGGGAGGGTGTAGAAGGTGTGGGGAGTTGGGCATATGGGAATCCCTATATCTTTTGTGTAACATTTATGTAAATTAAGTATCTTTTAAAAAAATTAAATTAAATTAATTTTTTTTAAAAAAGGTATTTATACAGGAAGGGGGAAAGGGGGAAGGATGTTGGGTATATGGGAGTCCCCTGTATTCTGTATGTGACTTTGCTGTGACCTAAGAAATATTCTTTAAATGAGTGAATTTAGATAAACTGTTCTTAATGTCTATGGAGTTTGTTTTTCTCTTTCACACT
Organism: Tolypeutes matacus; assembly: GCA_026826555.1. Classification (NCBI taxonomy): domain Eukaryota; kingdom Metazoa; phylum Chordata; class Mammalia; order Cingulata; family Chlamyphoridae; genus Tolypeutes; species Tolypeutes matacus. Next base: position 1,796,907 of record JAKSZT010054457.1, read on the forward strand.
TTTTTTTTTTACTAACATAAACAGGCTTTGTGAATTTTCTTCTTCTTGTTCTTTGCTTGGGGCCTTTCACAGATTCTTGATTGTTACATTTTTCCTTCTTCTCTGAGCCTATTCTAATGTATTTATTTGTTCATTTAACAAACATACCTTGAATTACTACTATAGCTAGGTGCTCTTTTTAAGTACTCCTTAAGAAATCATGCTCTTCAGTCTTTACCTTTTATCTGTCATTAGCTATACTTGCTTCTTAACTCTTTTTTTTTTTTTTTCCTTTTTTTTCTTCCTTCTTAAGTCTTATATTGGCAGTTGGAAACTCTTTGTACATAGTGGTCACTATAAATTTTCTTGGCTTAAGAATAGATGTGTGAATTTGAAGTACTTGTACCCTATTGTGTAGTTGGTTTGTGGTGATGGAGCAATATTTGACCTTGGGAAAGCATGAAAAACTTGGGTAGAGCAAAGGTTTTAGGAAATGAATAATTGGCATCTCCATACATTTCCACACTTGGGGGTTTGCTCTCCATATGTCAAAGGTAAATAAAATGCCCCAGAATATTATTTCTCCAAAAATAGTCTATAGAAAGATACTGAATTAAAATGATAGTGACTTGAAATGTTCTAATTTAAAAAAATTTGACTTTCAAATATGATTTTCTCTATTAAAGTACTGCTTTGCATATTTAAATACAATTTTCTGCACTAGAAATTTGATGATTCAATATATTATGTAGTTTTCTAAGTGTCCCTGTTTGGAAAGTATAGTAGAAGCCTATATTTCAGAATCTTTAAACAAGCGGTGATGCTAAGGTCCTGAAAAGATAATCACAGAATATCTTTTCACTAACAATAAAAAAAAATCCATTCTTCAATAATTCTGTGGGTACAGCAAACCCAACAAACCTTAGTTTGACACAAATATTTCAATATTTTCAGAGAGTAAAAATGTGATAATACCAAAAATTTACTTTTGCGATCTTGATGTTGTTTTTTTTAAAATACAAATTGATTTTTTCAAGCTGCCAGATTGTTAGGTACATGCGGACAGAAACCAATCTTTTGTTAATTCATGTAACCCCATGACATGGAGCATTCTAGGTGTTCAATAATTATTTGCTGCCTGTGTGGATAACTGACTATAACGTGATTAACAATGAGGTTGTTGAAATAAAATACATCAGTGATCATCTAGATTGGCAAATTTGCTGTATAAACTTGGTCCTTTACCAAATGGTTAAATTGTGTAGGTACCCACAATTTGAAAGGGAACTCTAATTTAAAAAGAGAATAGAACTTTTCTCTGATTTAGAAATTTTAATCTACTTGGCTGGGAAAAATTATTTCCATTGGTTTAAACCACATAGAAATCTTTAGAACATCAAGAATATATTAAATAAAAGGAAAAATAAATTATGAAATATATATTCTTAACTGAAAACATGTCCAAATATACAATACAGTTCTTTAGGAAAACTAGAAACAATAAAAGTCACCAGGGTAAAATGCAGGTCAAAATCATTTTGCTTCCTTCCTCTTGATCTGGCACAAAGATAAGTTTATGGAGGATGAGTGAAGCTTTGGATAAATTATGGAGACAGTAAATGAGGAGAATTTTCAGTTTTAGACTCTCTTCTATCAGTTTTTTTTTTGTGTGTGTTGGGGTGGTTAAGGGGAAGAGGAAGTATCTGTTTTGATTCTTGGAGACTATTTCCTTGAGTATCTTGTGAAATTTCATGACCTGTGAGAGCAAATATTATCATCCTAGACCAAAAGCAAGAGCCTCTTCCTTCTCTCTCCAGCAAACACAATTCACCACGTGCTTTGCCCTATCTCTCTACAGACTGTCCTGGAGGGATGCTTTAGTAGAGTCACTTGAAAATATGCATCTGGCTTCTGTACTGACATCCAGTACTACAGCTGACCTAAAGAATGATGGACATGGTAAGTAGAGTCAAGGCATGCATATAGCTAGCGATTGTTTTCAGATTTTCAAGATGTTCACTGGCCTTTATTTATTTCTCTTGGGTTAAGTTTTCAAAGTTTCTTGAAAAAAATTTTAAGCCATGTTTTGATAAAATTTATCTCTAGTTGATGGCGCTATTTTGGCTATAGTGAGCCATGATGCCATCATCCTTGGTTACCTGCATCTCTAGGTCTATTTAGGAATGGGACACTGTACTTACTTCTTATCCTACTGGGAAATAAGAAAATAATGATTTTTTTTTTTGGCCTGAGGAAGATAAAGCTAAAAATTTACCAACTTGTAGCCATACCAAGGACAAAAGTCTAGAAGAAACACTATTAGGCCCAAATGAGGATTCTATTAAATATACAACCATTGTTCCCTCCTTTAAAAAAAACCTCTTACTGATATTATAACTTATATTTCCCCTCTTTTTTTTTTTTTTTTTTTTGATTTACAAATTGGCTTTATTACTGATTTTTATTTCCCCTCTTTTTAAAGAAAAAAAATCTACTCATGGCTCAAATGTGTAAAGGTTTACGATGAGCCAGATGATTTCAAGAGTGGCTTCCACCTGAGGGAAAGTTTATGAGAATGAAAGTAAAATCAAATTATACTTGCTATAGATGCAAATTTTATTCAAGGGGCAAAAACCCCCCACAGTATTTCTTGCATACACTAGACTGTATGCATTTTAGTTATTGGTAAGCACAATTTGCTGTGATCTTGGAAATAAACCATAAGTTTTTACATGATATAAAAGAGTAACAGCATCAAAGAGGACACTAGAGACCTTTCTTGAGAAGGAAAAGAAAAAAAAATGTATGAAAAATAACTCCTTGCCTTTAGATGAGATTTTGGGTAGTAAAATCAGTTATTTTATATCATATTAATGGTACTTTTGTATGAAGAAATGAACATAACAGAAGTCTGTATATTTGCTTTGCTTCAATAGAAAGCACCCAAAACTGTGAGTGGTGTAATATAATGAGACTTTTATTATTATGTGACTTGTGGAATTGGCCTTTTCTACTCATACTTTGGTACTTGTTTACTCCTCAAACTATTTACACTGTAAAAAAAAAAAAAATCCTAGAAAAGGGACAACATGTTATAATTCCTACTTTTATCATAGTGTCTTAGTGATAATTTAAGCAATAAATCATTTATTTTCTTTTGAACCTTGGGCTCAATTTTGTAAAATGCTGTAGACACACAATTAGTTTTACATCTGAGATATCTGAAATTATTATTTTCTTTTTTGGGTGCATGGTATTTTCAAGGAATGTATTACCAAAGCATCTAAAACCACTAAAAAAAAAAAAAAAAAAAAAAAAAAAAAAATCCCTCTAAGGAGTCAGGCGAAAACCATTATAAAAATCTGTGGAAGGCAGATCATGCTGCAGAGGAGATGTGCTTGATTATTGGGATGAACAAGTAGAGTTCTCATCCTGGTTTGTTTTTAGCAATGAAAGTCTTGCATCCTAGGAATCTCCCTCAGTTTATATAGTCAATAAATAAAATTGCAGTGGTTCTGCCTGTATCTAGAGCTACTCTATGTCTACAAGTGAATCCGTATCTGTATCAACATCAAAACATCTCAGATATGTGATACATATAACATAGTGATTGAGGTGATGGTTGGCAGGGAACAAAAAAGAACCACCTAGGCTTGTATGTATTGGTATAGTATAATTTAAATATCCTCAGGTACAGAGAGTTATGTTAATTATATTGTTTCATAGCAACTGTCATAACTGGTCCATTTCAGTCCTCTCATTTTATTCATTGAATACTTTTCCTTTCATCTTCATTCCTACTCTCATCTCTCCTTCCTTCCATAAATACTATAATATGCTTGATATATATGTGTATTCTCAAATATTTATGTGTTCTTGTAGCACAAGCAGTGCTGTTTTGTGGGCATATCGTATGGATTTTAATTTTCGCAAATTGCATGGTACCATAGATCTCATTTTGATTCTTTTTTAAAAAAATTAGGATATATCATACTCTGATGCAAACATCAAGTTTATTTCCAATTACTGCATAATATTTCATGCGTCCACTGTGTTTTAACACTCATTTCCATACTGATGGCTATTTATGTCTCCAACTTATTACTAGAAATAATGCAACATTGAACATCTTTCTATCTTTATGAGGATTTATCTAGATTTTATACCTATGAGTGAGAATTTTGCATGGCAGGGTGTAAGAATCCTTAATTTCAATATGTCTCATCAGATTGTATTCCAGAAAGTTTGAACAAGTTTATACCTTCACTTGTGTTAAGCAAAACTTCTCATCTCCCCATTTGTGCTCTAAAATTTGGTATTATCCACCTTTCTAATTGTGCATTTGTGTTTGATGCTAATATTTTAGCAAATCTTATGAATATACATTTTGTTAGATTTTAGTTTTCCCTTTTGTATCAATCACGCTTCTCCAGAGAATTAGAACCAACAGAATATGTGCATGTGCATGTGTGTGTATGTGTGTGTTTATATATATTTATATATGAGATTTAATATAAGAATCTGTGTGGCTGGCAAGTCTGGATTCCTAGGGCAGGCAGGAGGCTGGAAATTTTTGTGATATTTAATTATTTTTTTTTAATTTTTAAGTTTTAAGTTTTTTATTAAGGTTTATCATTCATAATTGAACATCCATAAACAATAAGTATATAGTAAAAGTTTTGAACTTACAAAACAAACATGCATATCATCATAAAGGGCTCCCCAAAATTGCCCCACCACCACTATCTTGCGTTGTTGTGAAATATTTGTTACAAACTATGAAAGAGTATCTTCAAAACATTACTACTAACTATAGCCAACATATTACATTTGGTGTATCTTTCCTCCCTCCTAACCAGTTGAATTCTTGAGTCCGAATACTTTAGGCTGGAAAGTCAGTGAAGGCTTTAGAATGTAGTTTTGAGGCAGAATTCCTTCAGATTCCTCAGTTCTTGCTGCTAAGATCTCCAACTCATTGGAAGAGGCCCTGTGTGTAATCTTTTAAAAGTTAACTCATTGTCCATGCTAATCCCATCTACATATAACTTCCATAGCTGACATGAAAAATTCACCATCACACCTTTTTTCTTCGTTTATCTACTTATCTGTCTTTTCATTTTATTTTATTGTCCACAAACTACAGGACACATTAATAGCATACATGTGTGGAAGAAACAGCATATCCTCTGTGCCAGATTTATTTTCCTTTTTTTTTTCCATAACAAATTGATTTTATTGATACATATTAATAAAGCATAAATCCTTCTAAAGTATACAGTCAATGGTATTTGGTGTAAACACATATTTGTGCATTCATCACTTCATTCTTAGAGCACATTCATTATTTCCAACAATAATAAACAAAAAACAAACAACCAAAACTCATCACGTCTCAATCTTTCTATGCTTCCCCTGCCGTACATAGCTGATATTCTTTTTCCTTCTCTCTAGTATATTTGTATTTATATTTTGTAAAAACAAACTTATATATGCAATATCACCCATATTCATGTTTCACCTTGAGATTTTACCAGCTTACAGAGTCTCATGTTACGATTTTTGGCTTTCCTTCTAGTAATTTACATGACCTTAGACTTTCCTTTTCAACCACTGTCATACCCATTCAATAGTACTGCTAGTTACAAACACCATAATATGCTTCAACCATTTCTATTCATTTCCGGTTTTACAAACAACCTTTACACCAATTCTGCACAGATTAACCCTTAGCTTTCCGTTCTCTACCCTTCTATTTTCTGGTGACCTATATTCTAATTATTCATTCCATGAGTTAACACAGTATATTGAGTTCATAATAGCGCAATCATGCAGTATTTGTCCTTTTGTATCTGGCTTGCGTCACTCAATATAATGTCCTCCAGGTTCATCTATGTTGCCATAGGCTTCACTACTTCATTTCTTCTTACCACTGCTTAATATTCCACCATGTGTACACACCATAATTTGTTTATCCATTCATTAGTTGATGGGCAGTTAGGTTATTTCCAACTTTTGGCAATTGTGAATAATGCTGCTGTGAACATCAGTATGTAGATGTTTGTTCATGTCTCTGCTCTCAGTTCTTCTGAGTATATATCTAGTAATGGTATTGCCGGGTCACATGGCAAGTTGATATTCAACTTCTTTAGGAATTGCCAAACAGTCCTCCACAGTGGCTGTACCATTCTACATTCCCACCAACAGTGAATAAGTGTTCCTATCTCTCCACATCCTCTCCAATATTTACGGTTTTCTGACTTTTTAATAGTGGTCAGATAGATGTGAAATGATATCACCTTGTAATTTTGATTTGCATTTTCCTAATCACTAGTGATATTGAACAGTTTCCATGTGTTTTGTTATCATTTGTATTTTTTCTTTGAACAATTGTCTTTTCAAGTCTTTTGTCCATTTTTTAATTGGGTATACTATCTTTTTATTGTTGAGTTATATGATCTTTTTGAATATCATGGATATTAAACCCTTATTGGATATGTGATTGCCAAGTATTTTTTCCCATTGAATCAGCTGCCTTTTCACCCCTTTGACAAAGTCCTTTAATGTGCAAAAGTATTTAATTTTGAGGAGATCCCTTTTTTCGATATTTTCTTTTGTTGCTTGTGCTTCAGGTGTAAGGTTTAAGAAACTACAGCTTACCATAAGATCTTGAAGATGTTTTCCTACATTTTCTTCTAGGATTTTTATGGTTGTCATTTTTATATTTGGGTCTTTGATCCATTTTGAGTTAATTTTTGAATAAGGTGTGAGATAGGTGTCTTCTTTCTTTCTTTTGGATATGGATATCCAGTTCTCCCAGCATTATTTGTTCAACAGACTGTTCTGGCCCAGCTGGGCAGGCTTGACAGCCTTTTCAAAAGTCACCTGACTGTAAATGTGAGGGTCTCTATTTGGTTCCAATGGTCAATGTGTCTGTCTTTATGCCAGTACCATGCTATTTTACCATTGTAGCTAAATAATATGCTTCATAGTCTGGAAGTGAGAGTCCTCCAACTTCATTCTTCTTTTTTAAAAGCTTTTTGGCTATTCCAGACCTTTTAGCCTACCAAATAAATTTGATAATTGGTTTTTTCACTTCTGCAAAAAGCTAAATTACTCATAAGTTGAATTTTTATGTAACTTTAAAAGTATAAATATCATTAAAGTACTAATTGACAAAAAATGCTCTAGATTTCTTTTCAGCTAAATGTCTGTAGATAAGAACAACAAAATCTAATCGGGGGAGCATATGTAGCTCAAGTGATTGAGCGTCTGCTTCCCATGCATGCAGTCCCGGGTTTGATCCCTGGTACCTCTTAAAAATAAACAAATAAAACAAACAAACAAACTGACTCTCATTGGGGAGTGTTTGTAGCTGAGTGATTGGATGCCTGTTTCCATGTACAAAGTTCTGGGTTCAATCCCTGGTACCTCCTAAAAACCAAACGAACAAAAAGTACAATTAATTGACCTATTTCGCATTTTGGAGATATTTCTTTCCAAAGATTCCATGATAAAGGCTTTGGAGCAGGAAAAATTTCAATTTGCAATCAACATTACCTTCCTCATACCTGTCCATACTGTGGTAACAGTTAGGTCATGTTACTATTTACAACCAAATTTCACTTGCTTGTGGATCCCACCAACTAATTATGGCATCTTAGCTTTCTAATCCAAATCTTCAACCATGTACTGAGAGCTCCTGAGGCCTCTTGCACACAGTCTTCTTCATCTCAGGCCTGAGAGAGCTGTTGCAGGATGCAACTTGCTATTCTCGCTGATACCCATCTTGGAAACAATGCTTCCTGATGTTGATACCTTTTGGACTGTATTTTGCCATAAAATGCTATATCTTATTCATTACTTTATCTCCTGTCCCTGAGACTGTATCCTTCACATAATAACTTATCAGAAACTATTGACTGATTATATGAATGAATAAATGATTTCATTTATTTAAATATATTTAATGGGTGTCTAATAAGTACTAGCACTCTGCAAAGATCTGAGGATCCAATGATGGACATAAGAGATATTGGTGCTGCCCACAGGAAGGGTATTTATAGTTTCCAGAAGAATACAGATCAATGAACTGCCCATTATAATGCACGCAGGCTGTGAAGGTTTTTTTTTTTTTTTTTTTTTTCCAGGTAAAAAGAAGTATTTATTTATTTTTTTAATTATTATTTTTTTAACTTTATTTTGTACATTTAATAATTGAAAACATAAGCAATTAAAAACTAAAAAGTAAACACAGATGAATAAATATATACATTTCTCAATTAAATGTAATGGGAGTGTGAAGGGTTTTGAGAGGGGTGTGCAAGGAAAGCCAAAGGAGGGGCACCCAGCCACTGGGTTTAGGCTCCACCCAGGATAGATTGGCCTAAAGATAGCTGGTGGTGCTTCTCAGATGTGTTTTGTAGGAGATAGGCAGAGAGGTTCTTTATTTCTCTGGGTCTAGGACTACTCATCCTAGCACATTTCTCTCTTTAGAAGAGAATTGAGCATCTCCACAAATTCTTAGTCATTTCTGGGTTTGAGGTCTTTAAACAGATATGTATATTTTTAAAGCAGAAAACTGGTTGCTTTAATGCATTTCAGATCCTAATTTTACTACAAGAAAATTTCTGAGGACAATCTCAATTTATCGTTCTTTTATAAACTTAAAAAAAGAAACATTCTAAATATAATGTCTGAAAATATGAAAACCTGAGATTAATTCATTGTGTGTATGTGTGTGTATAACATGCAGAGGGGAAGCGTATCTCACGATTCTTTTTAATTCATACATTTCAATACTTTTTTTCCTTGTTTAATCATCACTGGCAGGTGTGCATGATGATATTGGAGTTTCTTTTATTTCTGGCAAAACATTTAGTACACAATTTTATTTTCACAAAGTAAATTTCAATGGAATCCATGTACTCTTTGGAACTCATTTAGTATCACATGGTGGTAGGCCAGGATAAAAAACTCTTAAATGTATTTCCCCCACCCCATATATTCATATGCTAATGTCCTGTCAAGTTTCAGTACATGTCCTAGAGCTTCAGAAAGTATTTTATCTTCAGATGCTTCATTTATGATCAAAACACACTCAAATGAGAAAAAATGTGGTTCATATTCTAGTCATTTTCTGGCTGATTACATATTGCAGCAATTTATGAATATAGATATTTTAAACATTTTATTAATTCTCTCTTTGAGAATGTGTTTGAAACACATCAGTCAGAGTTTATTTGAATGAAAGGAAAATGTATAACATCTAAACATTAAGTACAATTCTCCCAGTTTTTGGTGATGCGTTTCTCATTGTAACTACTATTAAAAATAGTAATACAGGGTATACTATTTGTATTATTGGTAGAATTTTTATTAATAGTGATTTAATCTAGGTTATGTTGTTCCATGGATGCTATACATTTTTCAATATAATTTTTTTCTTATTAAAAACAGTGTAACTATTGAATATGTTATTCTCTGTGGTTAAGAGGAATGGGTGTGCATGAAATCCATTGCTTTCCTTCAAGAAAGATGTTGTACTGATGGTTACCAAAAGTATTCAAGTCATGATACATATAAAAAAAGGTGGTATTTAGATAGAACACTAGGGTCAGTAGACCAGGTTGCTGGTGACCTTGAGGTGAACACTGGGGTCTGGTCCAGCTGCCAGGGGCTGGGGGGATCAGCATCCTGCACCTCTGTGTCTCACCTGCAGCACCTTACGATGCTGAAGAAGCTCTATACTCGTGCAAAGGGCAGCCTTGGAAAAACTGTGAAGTACCTTACTATAAGCATGAACTATGGGCTTTTTTTTGTCTTCCTTCGCTTCTTCTGCCACTTTTTCTCCTCATCATTTAATATAATATTCACTGGAATGTTTTTCTGATTATAACTAATTCACTTCTACTCTAAAAGGATTGAAAATAGCAAAGTATAAATAATAACATAAAAAGGACTTATAATTCCAACACACCAAAATAATTGTGGTTACACTGTGTGTATGTGTGTATAAATTGTGATCATATTTCATTTATAGTTTTGTACTTTGCTTTTTTTCACATAATGTCCTGTATACATTTCCTCATATAATAAAATATGATTTTTAATTGCTGCAAGACATTCCACTAAATGAATGTTTTGTAGTTTATTTTATAATTTATTTTATTAGTTAGGTAATTCACAATATTTTCCTAGTATTATAGTTAGGAAATGTAGAATACTTTTATACATCTGTGTTGATATATACCATTAGACATGCTTAGGATAAATTTCTATCTTAATTGTATTAACTGCTTCAACAGTTAAACCCTAAGAGCTTAGTGCTTAGCTCACACAAAGGTCAATTAGGGTCAGGAGTAGTTCTGAGGGGGTGGGTGCAGACTAAAGGCCATCATTCAGAGCCCCAGGGTAACGAAGACAGGCTCTGTCCTCGTCAATGTGTGCCTTCAGTGGTCACCCTGGGAGATGACATCCTGGGAGGGGAAACAGAATGGGAAATTGTACAGGAAGTTTATATGGGCCAAGACTGGAGGTGGCCTCAACTCTACTCTTCTCTCCATTGCCAGAATATGGTCACAGCTGGACCATGCCAAATTGTTAGGGTGGCTGGAGAAGGTAGCTTAGCTCTGTGTCCAGCTACCTAATTTCCATCTGGAGGTCAGAGTTTTAATTTAATATAGAAATTTAACTATATTTAAATTTCTTGCCACTTAGCCTAAAAAATTTTTTACCCAATTTACCCTCACAGCAAAAGTATACAAAAATATCATTTTCACCTAAACAAAAGTATATTTTTATAAACTTTTATGATCTTAAAGTAAAAACAAAAGCTATCTTGTTGCTTTAAATAGTGATTCTTTCATTAGTAGTGAATTTGAACATTTTTAATATACATTTGGACAATTTTTTTTCCTCTCAAAATTATGAATTTATGAATTAAACCATTTTTCTATTCAGGTGCATGACTTTTTTTGTATTGATTTTTAAACTCTTTATTAAAGTAAGAAAGTGCGATAGGTTGACTTATGTATCCTCAAAAACTTTATTTTTTATGAAATCAATTTATTGATATGTATTAATAGAGCATAAATCCATCCAAAGTATACAATCAATGGTATTTGGTATAATCATATAGTTGTGTATTTATCACTTCAATCATTTTCAGAGCATTTTCACTATTCCAATAATAATAATAATAAACAAAAAATAAACAACCAACCAAAACTCATCACCTCTCAATCTCTCTATGCATACCCTGCCATGCATAGCTGCTATTCTCCTTCCTTCTCTCTAGCATATTTGTATTTATACTTCGTAAAAACAGTCTTATATATGCAATATTATACACATTCGTGTTTCACATGAGGTTTCATTATCTTATACTGTCCCATGTTTCAGTTTTTAGCTTTCTTTCTAGTGATATACATGACCTTAGACTTTCTCTTTCAACCACTGTCAAACTCATATAATAGCTCTGCTAGTTACAAACACTATCATGTGCATTCCAATTTCTATTTGTTTCCAAAGATTTACAAATAACATTTTTACCAATTCTGCACAGATTAACCTGTAGTTTTCCATTCTCTACCCTGCTTCTATTTTCTGGTGATGTATATTCTAATTATTAACTCCATGAGTTAACACAATATGTTTAGCTCGTAATAGCACAATCCACAGTATTTGTCCTTTTGTGTTTGGCTTGCTTCACTCAATATAATGTCCTCCAGGTTCATCCATGTTGTCATATGCTTCACGACTTCATTTCTTCTTACTGCTGCATAATATTCCATCGTGTGTATACACCACAATTTGTTTATCCACGCATCAGTTGACGGACACTTGGGTTGTTTTCCATCTTTTGGCAATCGTGAATAACGCTGCGGTGAACATCAGTGTGCAGATGTCTGTTAGTGTCTCTGCTCTCAGTATATACCCAGCAATGGTATTGCCAGGTTCTATGGAAAGTCTATATTCAAGTTCCTTAGGAACTGCCAAACAGTCTTCCACAGTGGCTATACCATTCTACATTCCCATCAACAGTGAATAAGCATTCCTATTGCTCCACATCCCCTCCAACATTTACAGTTTCTGAAGTTTTAATAGTGGCTAGTCTAATAGGTATGAAATGATATCTCATTATAGTTTTGATTTGCATTTCCTTAATCACTAGTGATGTTGAACATTTTTTCATGTGTTTTGTTGCCATTTGTATTTGGACAATTGTCTTTTCAATTGTATTGGCCATTTCTTAATTGGGTAGAACAGACAGCTTTTTAATCTTATTCCAAGTCCCTGTGGGTGTGAACCATGGTAAATAGGATATTTTAAAGATGCTATTTTTATTTAAGGTGTGGCTAACTGAACCAGGGTGAGCCTTAATCCGGGTTGCTGGAGGTGTTATAAAAAAAACCCAGAAGTCACAGAAGCAGGGAAGGAGAGGACATCTCCATGGGAGGGAAAGCAGAGATACAAGTCAAGAACCTCAAGGATTGCCACAGCCAAGACCAGAATGCTAGACTCTGGCAGAATGCAAGCCTTGCTAGTATCTTGATTTTGGACTTCTTCTAGCCTCAAAACTGAGCCGTACATTTCAGTTGTTAAGCCAAAACTACTTTGTTGTATTTGTGATAGCAGCTCTGGCAAACCAAGATAAGAAGATAGCACTTTTTGATGTTGATTTTTTAAAAATCACTTAAATTTTGTCTTTTAACTTTATTTACCAAATATTTTTCATGCAAGTCTTTAATTTTTATGTGATCCAATCTAACATTTTCCTATTGAAAATGTTTCCTATTGAAATGTTCTGCCTCTTTTAAGTTCCCAGCTTTCCAACATGTTTTATCTTCTCTCCCCGCACCCCCCTTATTTGTCTTTCCCCAGTCCCTTAATTTCCTTTTGCAGCTGTGTCTGTTCCAGCTTTCTCCACTCTAGTTGTTTCCCCCTCTTGTCTTTCGGGGTCAGCCTGCTTGCCTTGGTCTGTGAACCAAGGACTCTCTCTTTGTCTCGATCAAAATTGATTGCTTCAGTTCAGAGGGTCATTCTGCAGAAAGTAGCTCTTAACTACATTTCTCATTAATATATTTATGAAAATACATATTCTGTGCCAGGCACTCTTGAGTGCTTTTAATGCAGTATATCATTTCATCTTCTTAACATCAGCTGGGTTAAAGAAGTTGGATCACTGGCCCAAGGTCACTCAACAAGTGAATAACAGAGAATGGCTTTGTATTGCTGGAATTTGAAATAGTAGAATCAGCCTAAGGGAGATAATTTGGGTGAGGGCCTTTCCAGTGCCATTTAAATTATAATGTTCAGGTTTAACTCTTGAGTCGGTGGTACCCATGGCAAAAAACAGTAAGGAACCTTTTGACTCTTATAGTTCGAGTTTTCACTTAAGATCTCTGAAAATCTTTCTTCTGGATAGTTCAGCATAATGTACCCATTTCTTCCTATTCTTTCATTTTTAAAAGCAATTTTATTGAGATATAGTCACATACCATACAATCCATCTAAAGTGAATATTCAGTGGCTTTGGGTATATTCACAGAGCTGTGCATTTATCACTGCCATCAATTTTAAAGCATTTTCATTACTCCAAAAATAAAAATCCCCTACCCCTCAGCAGTCACCTCTCAATCCCTCTGTCTTCCCCCAGCTGTACATAACCACTGATCTAATTCTGTCTCTGGAATGTATTTGTATTTACATTTTATCTAGTACTTTGTGTCTGATTTCTTTCACTTAGCATAATTTAAAATTTTTTTTATAATTAATGGAAAAATATTAATATATTACAATTTACTATGGTCCATCATTTGCTTTAGGTATATTTTTGCCCATATACCATTCTATTATTAACATCTTGTAATATTAACATACATTTGGTCAAATTCATGGAAGAACATTCTTATATTTGTACTCTTGACCTCACTCATTGTCCACAATAGAGTTCAGCATGCTATACAGTCCCATGTTTCATCCTCTAGCTTTCCTTCTAGTGTCATACATGATCCTAAACTTCCCCTTTCAACCACAATCATACCCACATAGCACTGTTAATTACACTCACTATAATGTGCTAGAGCACCTCTAACTTTTCCAAACATTTACAATCAATCTTATTACAAATTCTGCAAAAATTAAGCCTTAGCTTGCCATTCTCTACCCCCATTCTATCTTCTAGTGACCTCTAGTCTAGTTTTTTTTTATTTATTTTTATTGTGGATAAAAATCAAAATTCTCACAATACATACAAACATTTGCAAAATGATATATAAATATATGTGCATATATGTGTATTTGCTTACAAAAATGTTATTTATATATATATATATATATATATACATATATTTTAAGAGGTGCTTAGATTACCCAAAATATTACACGGAACCCACTAGGATTCCCATGTTGCCCACCTCCCACACCTCCCACCATATCCCACACAAACATTTCCCACAAGTGTGGCCCACCACCCTCAATGAACTTACACATCCTGGACCCTTGCCACCAACCATAGACCACAGTTCACACTGTAGACCACACTCTCTCCCACACAGTTCTGAGTGGTGTGTGCTGATTTAAAATGGCCTACAACGGTACTCAGGACAACCTCCAACTCCCAAAGAAGCCCCTTTATTTCAACTGCTCATCCCCTCCCTACCCCAAAAGTGTCAAGTGGCCACTGGCTCCACCTCATTGTTATAATTTCTTGCATTGCTAGAATCACCATATGTGATCAAGAGAATACCATAAAGTCCATAGTTCTTCCCCCAATCCTGAGGGGACTGGGATGGTGATGTCCACTCCAACTCCAAGTGAGAGAAAGCTTATATCCCATGGATATGGTAGGTGGGATGATCCTGCCTGCAGATACAGGCCCTCTCCATTCCATGGGATAGCCATTGCCCGTCGTTGTCTCCTCACCAAGTGACTTGGATGAGTCCATTGAGCTGTAGGGTAGGAGTTGCAGCTCCACCTAGATTTCATGCACACCTGGCACATAGGTAGGCGGGAGGCTCCAGTCTCTGGAAGTATACCTAAAAACTCCAGCATCACATATAGGTTTGAATAGAAGGGACTGGTGAACCATGTGCAGGGAGGACTTATTTGAGTCTAGTTCTGTCACTCTCAGGAGCACAGATTCCAAAATAGAACCCACTGATAAGGCATCAGTCTCTGGGGCTATGCCCCCTTATATAGGACCAGGGTGTCTCTGGAGCTCTCAGGACCCCACTGAGTGGGGTGATAGGCATTTAGATGTTCTATGAGCTCCTACTGAGGTGTGCATAAGAGTTACATCTGGGATGACCTCCCGACTCTCTTTGAAGTCTTATAGCCACTTGAACTCATTTGTCTTTACCATTTCCCCCTTTTATTCAAGGTTTTTTTCCAGTTGTGTTGCCAGATGGCACTTGGTATTAATCCTTCGTTGCCAGGGAGGCTCATCCCCGGGAGTCATGTCCCACGTTGGAGGGAAGGTAATGCAATCCTATGCTGAGTTTGGCTTAGAGAGGCCACATTTGAGCAACAAGGCGGCTCTCAGGTGGCAACCCTTAGGCACCCCACAACTGCAGTCTCATTTACAAGAGCAAAGTCTCACAAGGGTAGTCATAAATAAAAAAAAACACATCAGTGGGTCATCCTATTTTGACAGGCACTGTCCCTCCACTCAGAGGACTATTGCTGCTCCATTGGAGACTGTGGCAGAGCTCTCCAGGCTAGGAATTCAGATTCCCTCATTTATTGTGTGATTATCCACCCATCGTGACCATGCCCCATCCCCTGATCCTTTGAATGATTTTGTATATCTTTCATGTATATTCGGATGAACCAATCCCCACGAACCCCCCCCCCAGACACCCTCCCCAATAATCCCCCGCAGTACCCATTGTAACCCTTCTGTGATCCAAATCCTCCATGAACATTTAGTCCATAAAATAGTCAAATACACTTACTAGGAAAAAGAAACAAGTGTGATAAGCTTACATGCAAGGGACAAACATAAGGAAACTCAGGGGAAAAAAAGAGAGAAGGAAAAAAAAACAAATAATCAAACAAAGAACAAAACAAAATAAAATATAATTAGTGAATTGGGACCTTCAAAAAATGGGCAAAAAAGCAAAGGAAATGCCTTTAAAAAATATATAAATATATATATTCATTTTTTTTTCCTTTCTCTTTTCTTTTACCCTTTTTTCCCTCCCTTTATCACTGTGTTATCGGATGTCTGGTGTGCCATGACACCTTCCTCCTCTCAATCCCCATTGTCTCCCAATTTTTCATTTAATTTTCAAAGAAGTTTTAGGTCACAGCAAAGTCACACACGGAGTTCCGGAGACTCCCAGATACCAAACCACCCCCCCTTCCCCACCCCATATTAACTCTCCCCCTTTTTTTTTTGGTTGTTAGCATTGTTATAATTGTTATGCAGATAGCAAAATATAGCAACTAAACATTGTCAGTGATTTACAGTATAGTTTACAATTTAGATGATACAGTTTAATAATTTTGATGATATTTACCATGTCCTGTGTCCATTACTGTAAGGTAATGAAAAACCTTCCCCATGACCACCAAACAACCCATTAGATCTTGACTGTTCCCTTCTCCCCAGCCCCCCAGGGCCCGTGATACCACCCTCTCCAAACCCATGGAATGTCAAGATTCACAGTTACATGCCCTGGGGATTTGAACCAGCACTTCCTAATGCACCCACCCCCAAGTGCTGCACCACCAAACCCAGGAACACCACCACGCATCTTCACCATCCCCCAACATGCAACCACACTCTATCCCTTTACCATAGATTATGTCCATATGGGTGATGGCTCAAAGCCTGCTCTTCTCTTACTCTCCTTTGTTAACCTATCTTTTAGACAATGGTTCTCAGAGACTGCTCACTTTCCTCAGTTCAGATCAGTGAGGTCATTTACTGTTCATCCTTCAGTGCCTGGCTTGCTTCACTCAACATAAGGTCTTCAAGATTCATCCATGTTATTCCATGTGTTAGCACTTTGTTCCTTCTTACAGTTGGGTAATAGTCCTTTGTATGTATGTACCACATTTTGCTTATCCATTCGTCTGTTGATGGGCACCGGGGCTGATTCCAACTTTTGGCAATGGTGAACAATGCCACTATGAACATTGGTGTGCATATATCTGTTTGTATTTTTGTTTTCAGTTCTTCTGGGTATATACCCAGCAGTGGAATTGCTGGATCATATGAAAGAGCTATTGCTAGTTTTCTGAGGAACCGCCAAACTGTCCTCCACAGTGGCTGGATCATATCGCAGTCCCACCAGCAGTGGATGAGGGTTCCTATTGCTCCACATCCTCTAAAACAATTAGTGTCTCCTGTTTTTTTAATAGCTGCCATTCTGATGGGTGTAAGATGGTATCTCATTGTAATTTTGATTTGCATTTCCCTGATAGCAAGTGATGTTGAGCATGTTTTCATGTGCTTTTTAGCCGTTTGTATTTCTTCCTTGGAGAATTGTCTTTTCAGGTCACTTGCCCATTTTTTAAATGCGTTGTTTGTCCTTTTATTTTCGAGATGTAGGATTTCTTTATATATGCTGGATATTAGGCTCCTATCAGATACATGGTAACCAAATATTTTTTCCCGTTGGGTAGGCTGCCTTTTTATTTTCTTAATAACATCCTTAGAGGTGCAGAAGTTTTTAATTTTAAGGAGATCCCATTTATCTATTTTTCCTCTTGCTGCTCGTGCTTTGGCTGTGAAGTTGATGAAACCATTTCCTATTAAAAGGTCCTGTAGATGCTTCCCTACATTATCTTCCAAGGTTTTTATGGTTTTGGCTCTTATATTTAGATCTTTGATCCATCTTGAGTTGATTTTTGTATAAGGTGTGAGATGGTATTCTTCTCTCATTCTTTTGGATATGGATATTCAGTTCTCCAAGCACCACTTGTTAAAGAGGCCACTCTCTCCCAATTGAGTGGGCTTCGTGGCCTTGTTGAATATCAGATGATATATATGCGAGGATCTATATCAGAACTCTCATTTCGGTTCCATTGGTCAGTAGGTCTATCCTTGCGCCAATACCACGCAGTTTTGATCACTGTAGCTTTGTAGTATGTTTTAAATTCAGGTAATGTGATGCCTCCAACTTCATTTTTCTTTTTCAATATATCTGTGGCAATTCGGGGCCTCTTCTATCTCCAAATATATTTTGTGGGTAGTTTTTCCAGTTTCTTAAAAAATATAGTGTTGGCTTTTATTGGGATTGCATTAAATCTGTAGATTAGATTGGGTAGGATAGACATCTTGATGATGTTTAGTCTTCCCATCCATGAACAGGGAATATTTTTCCATTTATTTAAGACTTCTTTGATTTCCTTTAACAGTGTTGTGTAGTTTTCTGTATATAAGTCCTTTACATCTTTAGTTAAATTTATTCCTAGGTATTTGATTCTTTTGTTTACTATTGTAAATGGTATTTTTTTCCGATTTCCTCCTCAGTTTGCTCGTTATTGGTGTACAGAATATCTACTGATTTTTGAGCGTTGATCTTATAACCTGCAACATTCCTGAACTCCTTTATAAGTTCTAGAAGCCTTGTACATTTCTCAGGGCTTTCTATGTATAGGATCATGTCATCTGCAAATAATGAAATTTTTACTTCTTTTCCAATCTGGATGCCTTTTATGTCCTTTTCTTGTCTCAGTGCTCATGCAAGTACTTCTAAGACAATGTTAAATAGGAGTGGTGATAGTGGGCATCCTTGTCTTGTTCCCTATCTCAGAGGGAAGGCTTTTAGGATTTCACCGTTGAAAATGATGTTAGCTTTGGGTTTTTCATATATACCCTTTATCATTTTCAGAAAGTTTCCATCTATTCCTATCTTTTGTAGTGTTTTTTATGAGGAAAGAGTGCTGTATTTTGTCAAATGCTTTTTCTGCATCTATAGAGATGATCATGTGATTTTTTTCTTTTATCTGTTTATGTGGTGTATTACATTGATTGATATTCTTATATTGAACCATCCTTGCATACCCGGGATGAAACCCACTTGGTCATGGTGTATAATCCTTTTGATATGTTGTTGAATGTGATTAGCGAGTATTTTGTTGAGGATTTTAGCATCTAGGTTCATTAGATAAATTGGTCTGTAATTTTCCTTTCTTGTGGTATCTTTATTTGTTTTGGTATTAAGGTAATGTTGGCTTCATAGAATGAGTTAGGCAATATTCCTTCTACTTCTATTTTTTGGAAGAGCTTAAGTAGAATTCGCGTTAGCTCTTTCCAGAATGTTTGGTAGAATTCAGCTGTGAAGCCATCTGGTGCTGGACTCTTCTTAATTGGGAGGTTTTTGATGACTGAGTCTATCTCTTTACTTGTAATTGGGCTGTTGAGTTCATCTATTTCTTCTTTCATCAGTGTCGGCTGTTTGTGGGTTTCTAGAAACTTGTCCGTTTCCTCTAAATTGTCATTCTTGTTGGCACATAATTTTTCAAAGTATCCTCTTATGATACACTTTATTTCTGTGGGGTCAGTAGTGATATCACCTTGCTCATTCCTTATTTTATGTATTTGCATCTGTTCTCTCTTTTTCTTTGTTAGTCTGGCTAAGGGTTTGTCAATTTTGTTGATATTCTCGAAGAACCAGCTTTTGGTTTTGTTTATTGTTTCCAGTGCTTTCTTATTCTCTATTTCATTTAGTTCTGCTCTAATCTTGGTTATTTCCTGTTTTCTACTTCCTT
>JAKSZT010054457.1:1817010-1899725 GCA_026826555.1 Tolypeutes matacus
TTCTTTTGAAATTTCCTCTTTGACCCACTGTTTGTCTAAGAGTGTGTTGTTTAACTTCCATATCCTTGTGCCTAACCTGTTTCTCTGGCCCTTATTGATTTCCAACTTCATTCCGTTGTGGTCAGAGAAATTACTTTGTATAATCTCAGTCTTTCTGAATTCATTGAGTGTTGTTTTGTGGCCTAGCATGTGCTCTATTTTGGAATATGTTCCATGTGCACTGGAGAAGAATGTAAATCCCGCTGTATTTGGGTGAAGTGTTCTGTATATATCTATTAAGTCCAAATCTTCTAATGTATTGTTGAATGCCTTAGTTTCTTGATTGATTCTCTGCCCAGATGTTCTGTCTAATGATGATAGTGGTGTGTTGAAGTCACCTGCTATAATTGTAGAGGAATTTATGCCTCCTTTTAGTTTTTCCAGAGTTTGCCACACGTATTTTGAGGCACCTCGATTAGGTGCGTAAATGTTGATGATTGTTCTCTCTTCTTGAGAGATTACTCCTTTTACTAATAAGTAGTGTCTATCTTTGTCTCTTACAATAGCTTTGCCTTTAAAGTCTATTTTGTCTGATATTAGAATAGCTTCTCCTGCCCTTTTTTGGCTATTGTTAGCTTGTAAAATGGTTTTCCAGCCATTCAGTTTCAGCTTCCTTGAATCCCTGGGCCGAAGGTGGGTTTCTTGTAGACAGCATATAGATGGATCATATTTTCTTATCCATTCTGCCAATCTGTGTCTTTTGATTGGTGAATTTAATCCATTAACATTCAGTGTTATTACTCGTAACGAATTTCTTACTTCAGTCATTTTTTCTTTGGGTTAATGTATGTCATATGTTGTTTTGTTTCTCCTTTTTACTTTTCAGTTGTTTTTAAACTCTCCTTCAACTCTCTCTCCTTTGTTTTTTCCTTTCAACTTGTAGAGATTCCTTTAGTATTTCTTGAAGTGCTGGTTTCTTCTTGACATACTCTCTTAATTGCTGTTTATCTTGTGAATATTTTGAACTCTCCATCATTTTTGAATGCCAATTTTGCTGGATAGAGAATTCGTGGCTGGAAGTTTTTTCTTTTAGTGTTTTGACTATGTCATACCACTGTCTTCTTGCCTCCATGGTTTCAGCTGAGAAATCAGCACTTAATCTTACTGTGCTTCCCTTGTATGTGATGGTTCTCTTTTCTCTTGCTGCCTTGAGTATTTTCTCTTTGTCTTGATCATTGGACAATTTGACAAGTATATGTCTTGGAGTTGGCCTGTTGAAATTTATACCATTTGGGGTGCGCTTTGCTTCCTGGATCTGCACATCCATCTCTCTCAATAGAGTTGGGAAGTTTTCAGCCATAACTTCCTTCAACACTCCTTCTGTTTCCTTTCCCTTCTCTTCTCCTTCTGAGATGCCCATAATGTGTATGTTTGTGCGTCTTGCATTATCAGTTAATTCCCTGAGACCAAAGTGGATTTTTTCTATCATTTTGTCTAGCTTTTCTATAATCTCATTGATTTCAACTGTATTGTCTTCCATATCAGTAATTCTTTCCTCTGCCTGTTCAATTCTGCTGCCATGTGAGTCCAGCGTCTTTTTCATTTCTTGACTTGTGTTTTTGTTCGCCATCATATCCATTACCTTTTTAGGTGTGTTAGCTATTTCTTCCGTATGTTCTCCCAGTGTCTTCTTTATATCCTTAATCTCTTCCTTCAGTTCTTTAAGTTGGTCCCTGATATTTGTTTGGATAGCTTACATTATTTGTTCAATGTTCTGCATTGCTTCCTGGTTTTTTTTTTTTGTGCATTGGAGTGGTCCATGTTTTCCAGTTTCTCAGAGTCATTTGTATTTTTCTGTTGCCCTCTGGTCATCATATTATCTTGATGGGTTTGTTCAGTTGATTAGCTTTTCTCTATGCTCTAGAATTTTATTTAACTGTTGGTTCTTCGTGTGAGTTAAGTTTTCTCTTTGGCAGTTTTTCTTATTATTTTATTTCCTTGCTTCTTTCTATGTTCCCTTGAAGGCAAAAGGTTAGGGCCAGAGGAATCAAAAGATGTAAGGAAGGCAGAAGGATAATAGAAATATTGATAAAAGTTAGAAGAAGGGCAAAATGAGACTTAATGAGATGAATATTTAACTTGGGTAGGCAGTGTAGAGTACTAGGAAAAAATATGGAGTTCCTACAATGGACTGGGAAAACAAATGGAGGAATATATATATAGTGATTTAGAAGCCTAGAATTATGAGGAGGGAGAGAAATAGTAAAGAAAGTTCTGAAAGGAAAAAGTTAATACTAATAAAAAAAAAAAGAAAAAAGAAGAAGAAGAAAACAAAATAGATGGGATAGAAATTGACACCCTTAAGTTGTGGGCCTATGAAAAAATGTTGTCTCTAAGAGCCACAACACAAAACAGAAGGCAGAAAGATGCAGGAAGGATATCGATAGTTTGAAATACAGAATCAATATATACAGCGAGTGGGAAATTACTGAATAAGAAGCCCAGCAAAGAAGCGACAAGCTGGCAGCACCTATTTTAAAAAATATATAGAAGGAAAAAGGAACGGGGGAGGAAAAAGGAAATAATAGCAATAGACTAGAAAGTAACACAGAGAAACCAAAGATCCACACAGGCAAGCAGTCAAACAGAGCTAAGGGGGGTCAATGATTCCCCTAGGGTCCACGTGGATCCTTCCTGCCTACTTATGTTTATCAATGAATTTCCCCACAGAGTTCTATATGCAGGTCCTGAAGCAGCTTTTATCTATTAAACTAAATTAAAAAGAATTTATTTTTCATTTGTTGAGGTGACCTCACTTTTTAAAATTTTTTTTATTTTTTATTTTTTTAGCCAAATGTAGTACCCAAAATAATTCCTCTTCTAGACCAACCCCCTTACGGAAGGGACCCTAGCTGGGCCCGTGGAAATTAATCAAGCACGTCCCACTTTCCGGACTCCCCAGGTTAGCTGAAGCTCTGATGTTAGTCAGTGAGGAGTGCTAAAGACGGCGGATTCCGCCCCTTCTGGCGCCCAGCTCGAGTGTCACCGGGCTGCTCAGTAAATCAGTTTGAGTGCAGATTCGCGTCTGCTCTCAGCCTAATGCTACTTCAGGTCGGCTTATCTGCTCTCCAAAGCTATGGGGTGGTGCAGGCAGCCAGATCGATGTCTAAAAATATAAAATACCCTTCCCTGTTCTTCTAACAGAACCCTCCCTTTTTTGGGAAGTGTCCCTTCCTCCTGGCTCCGCAGTGGCCCGGGTCTTATCCCTGGGTGGCTAGGGAAATCAGCTGCGTTTCCCGACCAAAATCTCCCCTCCGGTTCACCGGGTGCTGATTAGCTCGTTTGCTCTGTTCACACAAGCTCCAAGGGGCGCCAGGCAGCCAGATCCCCAGAAAATAAAACTTTTTCGCCCTGCCCGCGGCGCCAAATGGTCATTTTATTTAATTTTATTTTTTTTTCCCTAACCGCGGGGCTCAGCCGCCTGTGCCAACCTCCACCGGCAACCTCAAAACTCACGAATCTCCACTGTTAGGCCCGCGCTGCCGATCTGCGCAGATAGATGTCCCAAGCTTCTCACTCCACGGGTGCACAGCACAGACCCCTGGGCAGGACCTCGTCCCCAATCCACCTTGCTCTGGGAGCTTGCAGTGTGCGCCCTCCTACACTAACGCCATCTTGGCCCCTCTACTCTAGTCTAGTTTTTAACTCCATTAGTTTGCTCATTATATTTAGCTCATAATAGTGAAATTATACAATATTTATCTTTTTGGGTCTGGCCTGCTTCATTCAACATAATTTCCTCAAGGTTTATCCATGCAGTTATATGCTTCAAAGCTTCATTTCTTATTTTCACTGAATAGTACTCCATCATATGTATAAACCACAATTTGTTTATCCATTCCTCAGTGGATGGACATCTGGGTTATTTCCATCTTTTGGCAATGTGAATAATGTTGCTATGAACACCAGGTTATAGATTTCTGTCGTGTCTATGCTCTCAGTTCTTCTGGATATATGCCTAGTAGTGGTATTGCTGGATCACATGGACTTTCACAGTGACTGAACCGTTCTACATTCCCACCGACAGTGGATAAATATTCCTATTTCTCCACATCTTCTCCAACACTTGTAGTTTTCTGTTTTTTTTTTTTTTTTTTTTTTTTTTTTTTTATAATAGTGGTCATTCTAATATGTGTGAAATGATATCTTACTGTAGTTTTGAATTGCATTTCCCTAATAACTAGTGATGTTGAACATCTGTTCACATGTTTGTTTTTTGTCATTCTTATTTCCTTTTTGGAAAAATGTCTGTTCAGGTCTTTTTGCCCATTTTTAAAATCAGGTTGTTTGTCTTTTTATTGTTAAGTTGTAGGATCTCTTTTTATATATGTATATCAACCCCTTGTCAGATATGTGATTTCTAAATATTTTCTCCCATTGAGAAGGCTGCCTCTTCATCCTCTTGACAAAGTCTTTTGAGGTATGAAAGTATTTAATTTTGAGGAGGTCTCATTTATCTATTTTTTCTCATTGTTTGCACTTTCGGTGTGAGGTATAAGAACCTACCTCTTACTCATTCTTGATAGAATATATCGGAAAGTGTTATTCAAAGAGAAAAGAGAACTCTGTATTTCCTATCAAGGAAAAGGCCACTCTTTTGAAACTTCTTTCTTTTTCAAGTTGCATCAGGTTGTGACTAATATTTTGGAATTGACTAAAGCATTCCCTCAGCCCTGGTATATCATAGCCATGAAGTAGAGTTAACTACCTTCTGTGCATGAATATACTACTTTCCTACTAATAGGATGTTAAAAATGTTAACATTAAACTCTATTTGACTCAAATTTGACTGAAAAATCCTTACTTGTTCAGGTACTGTAGACCAAAAAGCAGATATAAATATTAGAAGCTTTTCACCACATTCTTTTCCTCCACAAATAATGGGCTCTGAACTAATCAGATAATAAAGCTCAGTATGCTGGCTATAGATGACACGTGGATTTGGCTATTTATGTTTCAAAATCACAGTAGTTCTGTTCTTTCCTACTCATGTCCTTTTTTTTCATCATAAATTTTTTTATTGAAGTATATCATTCACACATAAATAATAAGTGTATAATAAAAGTTGTGAACTTACAAAACAAACATGCATATCATCATACAAGGGTTCCACACATCAATCGTCTCAACACCAACGCCTTGCAGGGTTGTGAAACATTTATTACAAACTATGAATAAGCATCATCAAAATATTATTACTAACTACAGTCTATATCTTATATTTGTGTATTTTTCTCCCAACCTCCCTATTATTAATACTCTTTTTTAGTATTACATATTTACTATAGTTCATGAGAGAACGTTCTCATATTTGTTCTGTTAACTACAGTTCATCTTTCATCACAGGAGTCCCTGTGTTATATAGTCCCATGCCTTGTACAGTCCATTCAAAGTGTACACTCAGTGGCTCTCATTTTCATACTAGAGTTGTGCTGTCATTAGCTCAGTCAAGTTTAGAACGTTTTCATTACTCCAAAAGAAAAAATCCCACACCCTCTTATACTCCCCTATTTTTGACCTTTAGAATCGATATCTTCTTTGCCATTGTTGCAAAAATATTGCAATATTTCTGTTAACTATTGTCCATAAGTTACATTAGTTGTAATTTTCCTGTGTTTCACTATATTCTTAACACTTTGTAAAAGAATAACATTCTTGTATTTATACTACTAACTACAATCTTCATCTAACACCAAAATTACTGTTATACAGTCCCTAGATTATCCTTTAACTTCCTTTCAGTTGACATTTATGTCCTTAGACTAGCAACAATCACATTTATATGTCAGCTCCACTCATTTCCTTTTTTTTTTTTTTTTCATATATATATATATATATTTTATTATGGGTAAAAATCAAAATTCTCACAATACATACAAACATTTGCAAAATGATATATAAATATATATGCATATATGTGTATTTACTTACAAAAATGTTATTTATATATAGATATATACATATATTTTAAGAGGTGCTTAGATTACCCAAAATATTACACAGAACCCACTGGGATTCCCATGTTCCCCACCTCCCACACCTCCCACCACATCCCACACAAACATCTCCCACAGTGTGGCCCACCACCCTCAATGAACTTACACATCCTGGAGCCTTGCCACCAACCATAGACCACAGTTCACACTGTAGACCTAACTCTCCATAGCATTGTTCACATGGAGTCCACCATCAGAGTGGTTATCTTCCCTTAAATAGATAGATATATTTAATATCAATTTGGTTATGAGTATAATTTTGGGGAGAACAACAATTTTCAGGGTTGAGCTCATGCTCTATATATGTGTAATTCTGGTAAGTAAGAAAACAAATGAAACTTGAGCCAGGCAAGTGTTCCTTTTGGTGGTTTTATTTTCTATTAGTAGACAGCTTTCTAAACAGAAACATTTATAATAATTAAATTATCATTTTCTGCTTTACAATGGGATATTAGCTTTAAGACAATCATGAAAGAGCATCTGGAATCACTTGTGACAGTAAAATAATAACACAGTTTGTGGCAATTGGCCTATGGAAACTTCTCATTACTTTAGAGCCAGGTCCAGTAATTTCCTTGTTGATTGACAAGGCCATTTGCACACAAACACAAACCAAGAAAAATGCCTTCCTTTTTTCTACTGTATTTATAAGGCTTCTGAAGAAGAAATCTACTACCTACATTTATAAATCCTATTTAAATCAAAGAACTCGGTGTCAGGAATTGTTTCTTTATATTTAATCTAAATTATAGGAGACACCTTATATAAAACACTCAGCACAGTTATGCCCACTCTTGAAACAGTGTTAACTCATTTCATCGTTTTTTTTTTTAAAAAAAAAAAACAAACTTGCTCTAAAGATAAGGGAATGAAACCTTTATAAAAGTTTAAGGTTTAACTTCCATACACAATGATTCTAAAAATATAAAACAA
Source organism: Tolypeutes matacus (assembly GCA_026826555.1). Classification (NCBI taxonomy): domain Eukaryota; kingdom Metazoa; phylum Chordata; class Mammalia; order Cingulata; family Chlamyphoridae; genus Tolypeutes; species Tolypeutes matacus. The sequence goes on from JAKSZT010054457.1 coordinate 1,823,979, forward strand.
AATCTATTTCAATTGGGGGAGGTGAAATGTATAGGTACTATATTTCAGATGAAGAGTTATAAACATATTCCTTTTGCTGAATGTAGTATTTTTGTTAAAAGTTAAAATCCCCTGAGAAGCCATCCTTCTTACTGAAAAAACTAAATTAAACGCAACTCACTTGCTATTAAACCCAACTGTCTTATCTTGAGTCAGAAGAACTTAATCCTCTTCTTTTATTATTTTGGTTTACTTAAATTTATCAATAAAATTTCTTAGATATACTTTTTTCTTGTCTGGGAAGGGGTAAAAAAAACATAAGCATTAATTCTTCAATGTTTGCAACTGATTATCATTTTATAAGAGGAAAGGTCAATCTTGATCATTATGTCATAATGAAAAACTTTAGCTACCTAATTAAATTTGAATTCACCTTCCTTAAAACAGTTTTTAAAGAATTATAAGCCACATGGATTTTATTGTATTTCTTTAGGTTTACTTTCTAGAGTACCTTGGTGAACATAGTATGAGTTTAAGGTAGTTGGAGTAGGATGGAAATGTTGAGATGTATATATTTTCCCATATAAATTACTCCATAAATCTGTAAGAAATGCTTGGTGTATGTTTGTGAATAATGTATTATGCTTCAAGTGTGATAGATTTGTTCTTGTGCATATACTTTTACAGAGTTCAGATTGAGTCTCCTGGATTGCATTAGGAAATATGCCAACTTTGTAAAATAGGTTACTGGATATACCTATTATGATCTATTTATATTTACTTAGCAATATATTCTAGTTTTCCTTTTGGGGGCCAAAATGCTCATATTTTACTGCAGTAGTTGGCATCCATCGAACCAGATGAAAGTTACTGGACCAAAAGCCAGATTTTCATTTCTGGTGCTTTTATAATATACACACAACTCTGAATATGAATATTTTAAACATAAATTTTGGTAATCTGATAAATGGATTTTTATAACCTATTCTATGCAGCATTGTATATTCCACAAATTCTGTGAAAGTATTTTTATTCAATCTCTGAAATCTCAAGAAGGTACTATATTTTTATCTTTTGACACATATGAGTTGGCCTGTTTTTACATTGTTGCAAGTTGTTAGCAATGTGATTGTAGCAAATCTCCTAAGAAAAGTGAGTAATATTTGTGCAGAACTTTCTTCAAATTCTGATTTAAAAAGTTTTGCCTGCAAAACCACATTTATTCTATACCAGGTTGTGGTACCAGATGAGAATTAAATTTGTAAATTAAAATCATGATTAGCCTTTTTATAACTTTTCTGAACCTTATTAACTTTTATGAATTAAAAAGAAAAGAAAAAAAGAAAGGAAAATCTCTGCAGGCACTTCTTGTGTTCCCTGATAATTTTATTTGAGAAATAAATACAAAATGTGTATACCCTACAGCATGTTATTAAACATAAATTAGATTGATTTAAATTTTAAGGATGGGTTATGCAACCTTCCACAAAATACAACCCCATAATCAGTTTATATTTGTTAAATTATATTAAAAAAAAAAAAAAAACAAGCAATGGCCACTGGACTCTTGTGATTCCTTGGTTAATACTATAGTAGCTGTATAGAGTGATGCCAGCAGGTCACATATACTAACTCTGTGGGAAGCCAACTTCTTCACGTTGCAACAAATTAAAAAACAGGATTTTTCCATATACAAATGTGAGAAACCAAATGGTTCCATCTTCCATAATGTAGCAATTTAAACTTAGGAAATATATTAAATATATAACCTGTCATGCTCAAGAAATTTTAGGTAAATTATAATCATGTACTATGCAAAAAAAAAAAAAAAAAAAATGTGAACATGAGACCAATGGATGGAATCTGACTGGTTTTGCTCATTTGTTTGCTTGTTTGATGTTTGTTCAGTTGGAATTTGGAGTTTAAGTTACTTTGAGTCAGAGCTTGGGCTGTGGAGTAAAACACACGTTGGGTTTCTTAATAGCTGTATAATCTTTGGGGAATTTATATATCTTTAATTCTGAATCTTGTAATATGGATTTCTCACAGATATCTAAAATTCACTATACCTTAAATTACTCTTTGTTTTGCTTCTAAGGAAATTATCCTTCATTCCTCCCTTCCTTTACCCCCCTGAACTGAAGCCATAAATTTTCCTGCTTATTCTATTTCCAAAATATAACTTTAATTTATCCTCTTCCTTCCATTTCTAGGGCCACCTCCTAAGTCAAACCACAATCATTTCCTGCCCAGATTGCTACCATCCTCTACAATCTAGTTTGCCTTTTTCCATTCTCATGTCCCTCTTATTCACTCTCCACATATCTGCAAATGTGATGTCTTTATCTCCTAAATCAGATCACACCATCTTCTTGCTTTACATGCTTCAAGTGTTTCCCACTGTATTAAAAATAAAATGCACATTTCTTACCACGGCCTATGAGACTCTTCATGATTGCTTGGTGCATATATCGGCAAATTAATCTTGTGCCACACCCCTTCTAGCTTGCAACACTCAAACCAAACTGCTTTTCCTTCAGTTCGGTGATGTCTCCAAACTCTGTCTTGCTGTGGCCATTTGGCATAAGATGTGTCCTTTAATGGTGTGCTCTCACCCTTGTTTCATACCTCACCCCAGCACTTTACATGGTTTTCTCACTTTAAGTTTCATTTAAAGATGTTTCCCTCAGAGGTCTTCTCTAACTAAAGATGATTCTTCTATGTGATTCTTTTAATCTTTTGTTTGTTTCTGTGACAAAACTAGTTACAAATTGGAATCATTTTATTAGCTTTCAGTTCGCTTTTTAAAATCTGTTTTCTCCATGAGAAGTTCAGTCAAATGAGGACAGGGATAGTATCTATCTAGTATACCACTTTCTACCCAGTATCGAGCATAGTTCTTGGCACACAGTTGACATTGAAAACATATTTGTTGAATAAGTGTATTTAATGAGAAGATGCAGGAAAGCACAATATACAGCATGTGGTTTGTATTAAGTGTTCAATAGATGTTAGCTATAATATCTATAATAACAGAGTTCATATCTGAAATCCTGGTTGATATCATAAGATAGTGGGCATAAAGGGTCCTGTTAAAAGGATAGCAATTGACTGATTTTTTTGTTTGTTTATTCTTTATAGAACTTTGGTGAAGTTAATATTTTCCCTTTATATTTCCCTGCCCAACACATTTGAATGGTGATTATGAAATTGTGGGGTAGATATACCAGGGTAGGTGATATTCAAATGCATGAATTGACTGCAGTCTTTTGATTTAGTTGGTCAATTGCTAACTAATTGTAAAATCAATTGACTATGATTTCAGTTGTAGTTATGAGAAAGCTTTTACGTGCATATATTCAGAAGGAAATTATAGAAAATATAAGAGCCATTGAGTAAATTGTGCTTTAAACTCATATTGATTTATTTAATTTTTGATTCCAAATTGGTAGCATTTGTTGTCTCTAAGAATGACAACTAAGTGATCTCTGGAGGGAGGGCTGTGGTTTATGGGTACTAATTGCAGAATGGGAGGTTGACCTGCTTTCCTCAGTCCTTTAGGCCAAGTCCACTTTTCTGCTACTTGGCAAGCAGCAGTTTAGTTCTGAGGATGGCCAAACTGTGAGCTGGTCCCAGGCATGGGGGATGAAGTGGAAGAGTCTCCTATGCAGTTCTTGCCACAAGACACTCTTATTTTCTAAGAAAGATTCCATACCTCCAAGTTAATACTTCTGGATTTCATCCACATCAAAGAAGAACCAAATGGCTGCCACTTGGATTGGTTTAGAGAAGTCTGAAAACTCATTTTCATACTCTTTTCATAATCCCCTGGGGTGATAAGGCAGCAAATGTTATGGTGTCATTTTCCCAAGAATAAGGGGCATGTCCACTACATTGTGAGATTATGGGAAGGTCCCAGTCATCCAAGCTTTGTCTTTAATATGCTGTAAGGGGCAAGAATAATGGCATCTGGGAAATCCTTTTTCAAAACAACGATCTGGTTTGCAAGACATTTTCTTCCTGCAAAATTCTTTTTTGTTTAACAGTCAAAATATTGCCATTTTTTTTTCTTCTTTACAATCTTTCTGTAAAAAGTCATAAGCTTACCCCATAGGCAAATGGATGCCTTGTGTTGAATAAGGTAAAGATCAGATACTCATAAAGGTAACCTTAAAGACAAGAGAGATCATTACTCTGGAAATTATCTAAATGTATTTCCCCTTACAGTAGGCATTCATAAGAGAACAAAATATTAGGAGGAACAGGGGAAATGATTTGATATAAATGCTAAGTTATTCATAAAATCAAGAGAAAATGTGAAGGAAATACAGAGAAATTTTAAGACATATTTCAATGTGCCTCAGCAGTAATGTGTTTACAGTATGAATACAGTTCACCAATATGAATCATGCTAGGTTAGCATGCAACTTTAGTTTCTGATGTGCTGTGGGGTTTAATATGAATCCAGCATGAGCGACAGGATAGCTTTTCTTGGGTGGCAACATTTAAAGTCAAAGTTGTTATCTGTCCAATCTTCTCAACCCCAAATTCTCCCTGCATATCTTTTACACATTCCATTTCTTGTCCTACATTTTGCCTGATTTAGTGAGGAGCAAGGTCTATGTAAAGAAGTTGCACAGTCAGCACTTAGAGAAGGAGGCGAGATTTGTAGCACTGGCTGCGCTGGTAGATAAGTTGTAAGAAAAGATTGCAGTTATTAAAATAAGATAGTGACTGCTAGATGACTTTGCCAAGAGGTTTATTATAATAGGATATGGATCTTGTTAATTAACTCAGTCAAAAGTACTAAATCTAGAAGGTCCTCTCTGGAAAATATAGAAGTGGCAATTTATATGCCCTAAGGAGTGCTATAAAATTGGCTGCTTTTCGTTCAAAATCGCATAGTGCCTACTATATGCCATGCCCCATACTGGTGGGCTGGATAAGTTGGATGGTTGAGGCACCAGGTAACAATAGCTAAATTCCAGGCCCCCAAAAGAATTCTAAAATATCAATTTTAAAGTATCAGTTCAAAAGCAATTCAGGCCAATAGTCTTTCTTTGGGAAGGTAAGGAGACCCCAACATATAAGATCTCTGTGCAGTGACGACCAGACAACCAGAAGCTGAAGAAGAGGAGAAATGAAGAGGGCACAGTCAGGTGAAGAGAAGCAGTTAGGGGCTCTAGCAGCAGAGGATCAAGTAACCCCTGAAATCATCTATGAGAAAAAAGTCAGCTTTAAACACCACATATAATTCCAGCTTATGTATGTGCCAGCCAAGTTAAACTTTATGGACATAGTATTTCTTCTCCCCACCCTGTACACAAATTCCTAAGGATCCAAAAGCTATCAACAGCTACCTGGGTGAAGATGTATGGAGAAAAAAATGACAGAGAGCTCTGTCCCTTTCTCAGAAGAAAGGTGGTCTGCCAAAATCTAGACCCAGTAGATGGAAAAGGAAAGAATTAATTCCAAATCATCCTCAAAGTTTTGATTACTGTGCTAAACAGGACATTTTAATTAATTGAAGTAGTTTTTATTTAAGTGAGTGTGGACTGTCTAAGAGTAAGCAGGAAAGTCATAAGACCTGCCAGGATTTTCAATCAGGGGAAGAGAAATTCTTTCTTAACTGAATATGTTTAAAAGGAGACTAAGAAATAAAAATAAAGCTGTAAAGATATCCCATGGTTCACGATTACACTAGCTCATGCAGTATATTTAAAAGAAGACTGATATTTATATAGGGTACCATGGGGCTACTTGGGAGGGACATTCAACCAAGACAGAGAGGGATAAGAAAATATGTGGCAGAAAGTTGAAAAATTAGTTGAGTCTTGAAGGATGAGTAGATGTGAGCTGGTAGAAGGAGTTGGAAGAGTATTCTGGGCAGAAGAAGCAGCATATACAATGCATGATATTTTTTTCTAGAAAGTGCCTTTGTCCACATTTCATGCTCCTTTTCTGATCTGTGAATGAAGTTGGGCTACAGAACCTGGAAGGAAGTCTGCAGGTTGTTTGTGTCTTTCAGTTTTGAGAGGGTACACTCTCTGCTTTTCCTTCCTTTCCTCTGGCCTTCATTCTCATAATCCTGAACTTCTAGAATGAAAATTTCTCCAGCAGAAGACAGTCTTGGCCCAAAAAAGAGTAAAGGAGCAATAAGGAACTTGAAGTCCAAGAGGATGCTTCTATAACTCCCCAGATGCAAGCCTCCTACCTTCCTCCCACCCTCCAGTTCTAGGTCTTAATTTAGAGACTGGGGTGGGTGGGGAAATGGTTGCTCACATTTCTGACCCAGAGTGAACTCACATTTTTCCTCCTCTTAATAGTTTTTTTTTGGGAGGGGGGGAGGTGGGGAGGGATCAGATATATTGTTTCTACTTATTTTCAAGTCTGTTTGTCTCTTTATGTATTTTAGGCATGTTCATCTATTGTATATATTTTGTGCCTATGCTATCCAGTAATTTCTATATAATTGAGAGTCTTGAGATTTTTGCAGTTGGGTGTGTCAAATCAGTATAAAAATAGTTGGCAAAGAAAGAGAAACACTATGTCAACCTACAATGAATGATGTTGAGACTAGTTTAAACAAATAAACAAAAGACTATTTATCCCATGGGTCATAATTCTGGTCCTCATCTCCTATAAGAGACAAACTCTTAGGTTTTTAACAATAACGAAAAAGTCAAAATAATTTTGATTTTCAACTTCTAAATCTTTGAACTGGAGGAAACTCATGGAGCATCAGGAGAAGGCTTACCTTAGAGCCAAAGCTATGCTTCTTGGTCCTGGGTCTACCACTTTCCAGTTGGATGGCTTAAGGGAAGTCATTTATCCTCTCATGGTCTCCATTGTGTCATCTAGAAAAATGGCTTTTCCATTTCAAAATATTGTTTTGTACAATTAGAAGAGTTAACTTATTTCACACTGTCAAATGCCACACAAATCTTAGTTGTTATTATTTGGGGAATAGAGCTGGTTTTAAATTCTGGACTACCAAGTGAGAGCACGGGGGGGTTGGAATTCTCCTTTCATTTCTTATAAGCTGTGCATCTTCAGAAAAGTTATTTCATCTTTTTTCTGCATCTGATTCTGCATGTGTTAATTGAGAATAATGTCTATTTTGGTTAAGTATTATCAAGATTATACATGTTAAGTACCTAGTTGAAGGCCTGATACTTAATAAGAATTCAAAATTAATATAAATTATTTGCTAATACTACATAATAGTACTTAACATTATTATCTGTCCCATGATGAAATTATCTAGGGCTGCAATTGACAACAGGTCTCTGGTAATTGTGTCTAATTTCTATAGTCTGCTCTCTCTCCATTTAGCTAAATGGGTAGACACATCCAGCTGGATAAAGCACCCAGAGATTAATCTCATCATGGTAGTGGAGAGTGGTTCCTTATTTTTCTAGTTTCTGGTCTCTGTGTATATATAAATTATGGCAGGATACTTATGCTTGATTTTCCCTCTAACTCTGGGTGAAGGATTTAGCAGAATTCCCTGTTGGGCACAGAGACCTGAGATCATCAAGCCAAACTAATGTGAGAGTTTGATTCCTTCATTCCAATAATGTGACTAGGCTTTTTCATTTTTTCATTTTTTCAACAAGGTAGCAGTTGATACTTCTTTCCAAGCAGAAAAAGTCCTAAGTTGCTAAGTTTCCCTGGTTACTCTATCAGAGGGTGTACAAGACCGTACCTAAGCTACAATTACTATGGCTATGTATCTTCCCATTAACAAAAACAGAACCAAATGAAGATTCAGGAAAGAATCTTTTCTTATCACTTGACTAGCATTTCAGATCCTATTGATCTCAAAAACAAACAAATGCATCTTTGGAACTGGTCCAAATCCCATTTTTTTTCTTTTTGAGATGAGGATAGGTGACAACTGTTTATTAGGACAACCTGATCCCAAATCTATCTCAAAAAATGCAATAAAAATAGAGGCAACTCTTTTCTTGTCCTTTGTCAATCAGTAGGGTGGTAGGCAAATATTTACTGATTGCCCGAAGGTGTATATTATTTTAGGCCCACAGTCCCTTATCTGAACTCCTTGGGGCCAGATGTACTTCTAGATTCAGAATTTTTAGGATTTTACAAAGGCAACATATCATATATTACATAACACTGCCAGCAGTGTCTGAGGCAACACCTAGTAATCAAATATGTTTATATTTTTGTGGTGAAATATCCAAATAGTCATGTTATGGGGTGAAATGAAGATTATATAGCCTCACATGAGTTCAAGGTTAGGTTTGCTGCCAAATTAAGTCAGGTTATATCAAATTTTGTTGATAAATGAGTTATTAAAAAACTAAAACATCGCAATTCTAGAAATTTTAGATTTTTGAATTATACATAAGGATTTGTGAACCTCATAATCCTAGCAAAGCATTGTAGGAAAAGATAATGATTGAGCATATTTACTTGTACCCAATATGTGCAAAATTATTTAGAGTAATCCAACTCACACAAAAAGGGACATCTAATGACATCATAGATTAAACAGATTATTTAAAAACTTTTGGTCCAGTTTCATCTGTGCATTATGATAATATAGTTTCAGTCTTAGCAAGTTGCCAAATGAATTCTTCATTCCTGATTCCCCTCTCAAATCTGCTGCTGCCCATCCAGCATTTCCATTACATTACATGGCACCTCCATCTGGTTATTCCTCAAGCAAGAAATAATACTTTCTTCTTATTGACATTTCCTTCTCCCTTACTCTGTGCCAAATTTAAATTCACCAATCATTCTTGTTTTTTTTTGTTTTTTTTTTTACCATAAAAGTACATCTCAAATACACTCCACATCGAAGTTGAAGTGATTCTTTACCAATATTGTTCATATTATGTCAATCCATTCCTTAATACCTTTCAATGGCTTTCTACTGCACTTAGAATAAAAACCATAACCCTTAACAAGAAGTATAACTTCCTGGATGATCTTGTTCCTGCCTATCTCTCCAACATCACCTTATATCATCCTTTTCTACCTGCTTTTAAAAAATTTTAAACAGGGTGAGACAACCATTTGTTTATTGGACAGGGCAAGATCATTCAAGGAGAGGAAACATATCTGCAAAAATGGGTTTAGGTTGGTGTGATAAGCATTGGTGCTCACAACAAACAACACTACTCAGTGCAACCAGGAAGATGCTGTCATGCCCACTCAAAAAAACAAAAAACAAAAAACAAAAACAAAAACAAAAGAAAGCCACAATGCTTAAGAAACAATCATTAGGAAGTTACAAAGCATAATAGCCTCCAACAAACTGTTCATCAGGTGGGCCACTAGCCCATAGCATTTTGCTGGTTCCCTGGATATTTTCTTCTATTATAGAGAACCTTGACTAGTACTTCTAAATGTCACTGAAATCATAGTTAACTGCAGGCTTAACTAGTTCACATCACTACATTTTTGTACTCCTCTATGTACTCATAGTACTTAACTCATATTACTGTAAATAAAATTCTGTACTCCATCCACTTAGCAGTTTTACAAAACATCCATGTCACCTTAAATCCTATGTTGCATACTTGAAAAAGACAGCAGAAATTCAATGGAGGAAAAAAAAAATTTTTTTAATTGGAAGCTCACCTGGCCCAAGGTATACCAGCTGCTAATTATATTATCACAGTTAGATGCACCTGAAAACTACAATACCAATTATCTGCCAAATATTTTGCATTATTTTTAGCAGGGCCTTTTGGACTGGGCAGGCAAAGATTTAAATACCCATTCCAGAGAATAGCCAAAACATTCTAAGTAGTAGTACCTCTGATTGACTGTGAGGAAAAACTATTCAGCATAAGACTTACTGAGAAAACTGTTGGGCATCTGACCCTTTTTCCTCAAACTACTGGTTTTGCCAACCACTTCCTTTCACAGCAATACAGTTCTCAAGATAAGAAAAATCTCACTCCACATAGAATAAAATCATGTTTGGGGAGCCAGAAACAAAAGGCAACATATTGTACAATTCCATTCATATGCAATGCCCATAATAGGCAAATCTATAGTGACTGAAAGTAAATTTGTGATTGCCTAGGGCTGGGGACATTGGAGGAAAATTGAAGGTGACTGCTAAAGGGTATGGGGTTTCTTTTGGGGGTGATGAAAATGTTCTAAAATTGTTGGGTGATGGTGGTACAACTTGATGAATATATTGTAAACCACTGAATTGTACATTTTAAATGAGTGAATTGTGTGGTTTGGAAATTACATCTCAATACATCTGTTACAAGGAAACATATTAGGAAAGGAAGACAGCTTCAGAAGGAAACATGAGGCTGTCTTAAATTAAGTCATACTTGAGGACAATGGTAAACAAGCCTGATATAAGGAGCTTGTTTTGATTTAATAATCACTTTAGCCTCTGACCTCACATTTTTAAAAACTCATTTCTACATTATTTTAGGTTATCAGCAGATTTCTAACTTTGTTCTCATTAGAGAGCAGAGTCAGTGTTCTACAGACAGACTGGGTTGGCAAAAAACAACAACAGAAAAAGCCCAATGACAAAACAATCTCATTCTGTGGAGCTGTGTGTTACCAGGTGGAATAGAAGAGCTGAAGTTCATTTTCAGTGGAAAAATAGTCAAGTGTAAGGGTATCTATCATATTACTCTTTCCTAAAGCAGGTTTCCTTTCAATCTGGCTTCCAGTTATTCCCATTACGCCTATGCAACTCAGCAAAAGTAATGTGCTCTAGAAAGAAATGTTCAGCTTTCTGAAGATTGAATATCTAGCCCAATTTCCCCTAAAAGTAAAATTACTAAATATTTCTAAAAACAACAACAAAGAAGTTCAACTCTGTATCTTCCCCCTCACCTTCAGCAACTCTCAGCCTGGTATAAATCAGAAGCAAGGAAACAATTTCTTAAATGACCTTGACTTAGGAAAAAAAAAGTAGATATTCTGAATATTTAGAACACATTTGGCCCAATTTCTGTGTAGTCTGCCTTCAGATGAGACCCCCTCCTTTATTTTTACTAATTCACTAGTTTAGTGTGCAACAAACTAATAGAGTTTTTGAATAAGTTAAACCAGCTAATGACAAGCAATCATTTTTCCTTGCTGATTACTATTCTTCTACAAAGGCAGTATAACTGAATCATGCATTTTGGTCTACCTTCATCTATTCTTGCACTATATAATCAATTAGGGCAAAATTTTACAGATAAACGAAGAGAACACAAGTAGCTTTACAGCAAGTTGCACTTGTTAAATAAATTGTTTTGACAAAGAATTTCTGACACAAAAATTGCTCACTATACAAATAGAATGTCAGAAAGGTGATGAAACAAGACAGCTGATTGACGGTATATGGGAGCAAGGTGGGGTGAAAAGTCATGTATAAATTAAAAACTGGCAATTATCTGCTGAAGCAGGGCCACTTTTTAGGGGGCATAAGAAAAACTGAAGAGTCACCATTTTGATCTCTGGGGAAGTTCATTTGCTTTTAAGAACTGAATACCATTTTTCCATAATTCATGCTGCAAAATGCAGTACTCTCACAGTATTTCCAAAAGGATCCTAAAAACTGTAGTGCAAAAGAAATCTGAGAAAATAATCACAAAAACCATCAAAAATTTTCAAAAGAATATTCAAAACAGTGACTTTTACATAAGATATGAATTTATTTTAAATGAAAAAAAAAGTCCTATGAAAGATCAAGTATTCATTTCACAGGTAATTTATACTGCATTAATTATTTGATTAATGGTATTCAAACAAGGGCCATAGGTTTTTAAATTAGGTCTGAAAAATCAATATAAATACTGATGGGGGGGAGGGGAGTGTTTTAAATCCCCAAATTCCAATATTCCAGCTCTGTGTCCTGTACTGTTACTATAATCTGTAAAAATCTAACTATACAATGATTCAAGTTTTTGTAACTTCAATGATGTATTAGAGGACAAAGCATCTTGGTTTGAAGCATTTGTTGAATCCAAAGGCTGGAACAGTAGTCGACCACGATGAGTAAGTACATAAAATGATGGGTGATTCCTTAATGTGTCAAATGTCTTATTTTTTAGTTCTCAAGTGGCATCCGTCAATATGAACTATACCATAACAGGTAACTGCAAAGGCCAGAAGTGCTTGAAGAACTATATCAGTTGGCAGTAATTCATCTTAATTTTATTTTATTTTCTGTTAATCACATATAAGAACGATGCTGCGCAGCAGAAAAGCCGAAAAGCCGAGGCCCCCCGCGGGTTCGACAGCCACGCACCAGGGTTCTCGAGGAACAGCAGTTCTACAAAAGAAGGGAAGGGGGTGGACCCATTCCTCCTTCCACCTGTTTTTAGTCCTAGAAAACTAAAAATTATTTCTCTTTTAAGGCATGTATATATCGTGTCCCACACTTGGAGGGCTCTTCACTACCCTCCTCTCCACTGCTTGGTTGTCTATCTCCTGCTCATCATTGTTTAAATTCTATTACCTGAAAGAGGCTTTCCTTGAATTACAAATAAGTCTTCACTCTTATTCTTATTACAGTACCCTGGTCTTTCCCTTCAACTTATCGCAATTGAATTATACACTTATTTCTATGATTTTTTGGTTAATGTCTCTCTCCCTCATCCCACCTTCAAATCCACAGGGGCAGAGTCCATATCTCTTGGTTCACCACTATAGCTTAGTGCTCTGCAGAGTGTCTGATGCAGGATAAGAGCTCAAACATGTTAAACGAAAGAATACAGGAACACATGAATCACTTAATTGGTAGTTACTAACAGCTAACAAAGCTGTCTCACACTCATCACTTTTAATCAAATCAACCATGTGAGGTAAGCAGGGTGAGTATTATTAGCTCTAGGATATAGATTCACATGTTAGAAAGTTAAAAGATTAAATGATTTGATTAGAATGACATATGGTTAAGAATAAAGTCTTGGATTTTGGATTCTTAGCCCCTCTTTTTTATTATGTTCCTCCAATTACTCTATTCTATTTAAAGAAATGATTATCAGTCTTTGAAAATGAAAGTATTAAAATCATGCTTATAGATTTCAATAGGGAAAAAATCCATGTGAATTGTAGGCAGTTGAATAAATCCCTGGAATGGATCTTGCACCTAATTGTTTCCTTTATCAGTTTTGTGGAATTTGAAATTGTGAAATTTCAGGAGGAGTTAACACAATGGTAACTTACTTGGGGACTCAAACACATTGATAAAATGGTGAAAGAGTACTTCAAGAAAATTTAACTTCCCATTCAATGATATGCTCAAGGATTAAAAACCATAAAGGGAATGAAAACCTACCTATCACAGACAAAGGGACGAGTATCTAAAACTGAGCAGAGAAATAAAATACTTTTTTATTGTTTGCACGAGAAACTTTATTGAGGCCATCTTTGATGACTAGAAAGTATTATTTAGCACTCAGACATGCTAAATAAAATCTTATATATACAAATAAAGAATATTCAACTGCTTAAAAATTAATCCTGAATGAGGACATAAACAAATGTTCAAAAATAATTCTGAATGAGTACATAAACAAATGAAGTTGTGTTTTCAACGGGGAAGGCTGTTGGAGGAGACCAATCCCTCATAATCTTGTTTTCTTTTTTTAATTTATGAAATGAAAGGGCTTGGCTAGATGTTTCATGAAACAATTTCAGTCTCTAATGCTCTTGGTACAGATTATAGAATTGGGAAGGAGATGTTCTAATTATTCAGTCCTTAATATAAAATACGTAAAACGGATCTATATCTCAATCTCAGATCATTCTGTTTACAAAAAAAAAAAATAAGAAAAAGTAGTCTGTAGCATTTATGTTAAGTGATGGCAAAGTTCTATCACAGATTTAGACAATTCTGTAAACCAGGTAAGGCTGCTCCCACACTGTTCGATCACCAAGCAACATTTCCAGAGTTTTAAGTTAAGTCAATACTGTTATATACCAGTAAAGGGCTAATGGTAAGATATAGGGTATGGTTCAAAAGTGAGACAACTATTACCAAGATATTACATTAGACTTCCAAATATACACTGGTTCCCTTCAGGAAATATGAATAGAAGTCTTCAAGTGATATGTCAGGGAAGACTCACATGAGAAGACAGATTGTACAAGCCTGATTGTAGAATGGGTCTAGGCACATTTAACATATTGTGAAGTCTATTTGCTCATAATTCAACTAGGAGGGGACTATGGTATAATGGTTTAGCCACTTAAGAGCTTCGGCCCTGAAACGACAGAGTTCTGGGTTTGAATTCTGGCTCTGGCATTTGTTCTTTTTGTGGCCTTGGAAAAGTACTATTCTGTCGTTGTTTCAGTCTGTAAAATTAAAATTACTTTCTATTTCAAAATAAACTAGTCTCACTCCCAGATTATGGCTAAAATGAAAGAAGAGAGAAAATTACCATACTTATTACACATTTACTAAGAAATAATCATTTTGTTATTTTATATTGATCTGAGAGTGGAAGAAATTGCATTATTTTGAGATACAGAGCTGCCTTAATTAGTTGATGCTTCTCTCTCTGTGTCTCATAACTTCGTTTGCTTTAGTTCCATTCCCGTGGGAAGTGTTTTTTCCACCTCAGCCCAGGCTTCCTGGGAATCGCTTTTTATGGTCACATGATTACCTCCAGCTACAAAGCTCCCAGATTGCAAAGCAACAAGTGCAGTGTGATTGTCCATAATTGTAAATCCACCCATCCTTCTTCCATTTTTGTTCATTGTAAGTAATCACATTTTTGTATTTAGCTGGAGAGCATCAAGTACATTAATTGGCATTGAGGTTGCTACTGGCTACCACTTTTATTTTGGAAAAGTATTTAAGGCAAAAACATGTAAATTCCAATCCAAGCATTTCAGATATTTGAGTTCTTTATATGCACTTCTCTGAGAAAGCATGCACAGGCACTGGTCTTGATTATCTAGATATAATTAGAAGCTTATTGCAGAGGAAGTACTGTGAGAATTAGCATCTTATATCAGGCACAGAGTGGGATACGGTGTGAGGAGGTAAAGAAAAACAAGAACAGGTATAAATACTTTATAAACAAGTCTTAAATTTAAAGTAGTTTTGTAGTGAAAAATATAGGATGAGGGGATGATTCAGAGCTCTTTTGGAAATGTGAATTTTATGACAAAAACTTTGACTAGATATTATGGGAAATCTATATGTGGATATTTGTGGAGTGCAGTGGAGGAGACCTAGAAGTGTGAAAAGAGAAAAACTAGAAGGACTAGACCTTGCAGCATGTTGTTTCATGTTCTCACTATTATGGCACCTTGGGTTAGCAAGTTTCCCTAGTATACATCAGGGAATGCAAGGTCTGGAAGTTTCTCAAATGGCCAAATTGACTTATTAAGATTCCTTCTCAAATATTCACATCATATACCAGCATATTAAAGACTTAGAGGATAACTACAGTAAAGTATCCTTTGCAATTTTGTTTAGCCCAGCATTTTTTCAAATTTGTCTGGCTTGGAGTAATATAAAATTTTAGAGTAATAATACCTATTAAAACCAAGGGCTCAAATATAGGAAACACTGGGTTGAAATATTGGCTGCAGAAGGAAATTATTTGGTGCAAATGTTTATTTGGTGTGAGTAGGACAATAAGCCCTAATACTCAAGAACAAGTTATTATGAATTAATTACCATTTACCAGAGGGCAGTATCCTAATGAAATGGAGAAAATAATCTTTATACTAATAAACATTATTTTTGAAAAGATACTTGATATTTGGCCTATGCAAGTTATTAAATATGTGCAATTTTATTCAAATTTCACTAAAAATCCCATATTTTTTTACAGGTATTATTTCTATTTTCAAATAAGAAAACAGATTGAAAAAATATGAAGCAACTTGAAAAAGCCATACAATTAATAAAGGTATTCTTGAGATTCAGATTCATGTCTTCTGCTGCTTAATTTCTATGAGAGGGCATGGAAGGAAAGAAGTGAGAACCCAAGAGAAAACCACTTTCTGTACAGTCAGGAAGTGTCCTCAAGGTGAAAGAATGTAGAGAACCTAGAAAGGTTGGTCAGCTGGGGTAAGGGTAGGGGAGGAGGGCACATTTATTTGGCGTAATTCATAGTTTGCCCATCCTAATATTGAGCAACAGAGTAAGAGTTATGTGCTCAGAGAATTTCTTAAATTTTATCTCATATATCACTCTATTTTTTGATAACTTGATTTATCAATTTCATGAATTAGTTTTTCTGAGGGACTCACACCAACACCTAATTTTTCAATAATGCAACAGGTAATACTTTGCATTAATCTATGACTAAATGACTATTTTTGCCTAAATAATATTTGATAAGAAATTGATCAATTCTTAATTGATAAGAAAATACTTTTCCCAGAGGAAATACCTGCAATTGTTATTATTAATTATATGCATCTCTAAATCTTATTTTAAAAAATTACTGAGCTAATTCTTGTAATACTTGCTAATGAGTTAATGAAATCAGTAAGGAGAGTTAATTCTTTTTGTATATGATTAGGTGGAGAAGGCTAGGAATTTAATTATATTGGAGGGTTAAGAAGATAACTGAATCATTGAAAAAGATGAAGAAAGACTAAAAACTCCTTTGGAGTTAGAAAAAGGATAATAAAACAAGACAGAAAAGAGAAAAGAAAGACAAAAAGAGTAATGAGAATGGGTAAATGCAGACAAAACAGCTAAAAAAGGCATTCTGTATGGAGTTCATCTGATTGTGATAGCGAAGTAAAATAAGGCACTTCTAACCACCTGCAGCTGTTTCCAGAATATAACATCTTTTTTCTTGACTTAGTTGTGGTTTCTGTTTTAACTTATTATATCTATTACAAGTCATTGAGTCACACATCTATATAGTGAGTTAGTTTCAGAAGTGGGTAAACCTGCCATTTAAGCTATTAGAAGCAAGTTCTAAAATATGGTTAATATATTTTAGAAAAATTTAAAAGTTAGACACTTTGTATAGATGGTGCATCCGTCAGTGTTCTACCTGAGAAACAGGACCAGTGTAAGATATATACTAAAAGGTTTATTGCAGGTAATTGACCTGCACAATTGTGGGGCAGGCTAGGCAAGTTTTGAAATCCTTAGGAATGTCATCAGGAAGGGCAGGCTGAAACTCTTGGTCATGAGCTGAAGATTCCATCCACAGGTGGAATTTCTTACTTCAAGGAAGTGTCACTTCTGCTCTTAAGACCTTTCAATTGATTGGATCAGATCCACTCATAGTATCTAGGTTAATCTCCCTTACTTAAAGTAACTAGTTGTAGACTTTATTCACATCTACAAAATATCTTCACAGCAACACCAGAATTACTGTTTGAGGAAATTACTTGGGATGATAGCCTAACAAATTGATACATAAAACTGACCATCACAGATGGGAATGATTTAAGGAGAAAAATACTTCCAGTTCCAAATATCTGCATTTTGTTTTTCAAAGATATTTTCTCCATCTATTCTCACTGCAATTCTTCTGATAATTACATGGTATATGCCAAGACTTGGTCTTATGGAGGAACTTGACATTCATTCATTCATTTGAGTAATAAAATTATATCAAGGCCCAGTGTATGTCAGGCCCAGTGTTGGTTGTTTGAGACACAGAAAGTAAGTCATGGCACCTGCCTTCAAGACACTCAAGTATGATTGAAGATTCTTGAAACAAGCCATAAAGCCTCCCATAGGATTATAAAGAAGATGCCATGAAGCAGTAGAGGGGGAATAAATGTCTAGAGAATTTGGGAAAGTTTACTCTAGAAAATAACATTTGAGGTGAACCTTGAATGAAGAAATAGGGAAGAAGTATTTTAGGTAGAAGCACATAAAAAGGCATGGCATCATGAAATCAAGACACTTAAAAAATTTCTGCATTGCAAGAGTCAATGTGGAGTGTGATAAAAAATGACTTAGAATTTCTGAAACATGACTGATATCTACTATCCATAGATCAACTTGGGTGTACAATTCCTGACATACCCACAATTTTCAAAACAAATATTATTTATTGTGACATATTAAACCAATATCTTTAAAAAAAAATGACTTAGAACATTATTATTCTTGTATGACATGTAAAACATTTTGGCATGTTTTTTTTTCTGTTGATTGTAGGGAAGTAGAGTTTAAGCATTCCAGTCTTGATCTAGTTTGTTAAAAGAGATCATTTAAAGTAAGTAGTTTGAGAAGTAATATGCCAGATCTCTACATTAAAGCTACTTCACCTTCTGGTGTTCATCATTATTAGAATCTCTTTCGAGAGAAAGATACAAAAAAAATTAATGTTTTCCTAACTCAACAAATGAATAATGGTATCAATTCTGTTTCCACAAACATTAATCAGATCTTCCCTAAATAGCTGAACTTCTCTATAGATTTAATCATTGAATGTACCTACACCCAAGCTAGATCATATATACTCCCATTTCTGCTGCTATCTCTCTAAACCAGAAGAGACTTCATAAATGGATTTAAATCAATTAATGTAAGATCTCAAAGAAATACAGAGATGTTTTTTTTTCAGAGAAATAAAACTAAACAGTTTGAAAATTAAGATAACTATAATCTTTGCTTTCCCACTCCATTTCCTGATAAGTCATGCAGATAATCAAAACAGAGTGGAAGATGTCTTGGATCAATTAACATGATACAGTTGAATAGCCTTCTTCAGTGTATAAACAGATGTTCCTCTGTGGCTTAACTTTCATTTTTTTCTTAATCAATTTTAGTTAGGAAGTATTTTGTGTTTTAAATGTTTTAAAAACAGGCAATATACAATTTGATTTTATAAATGAGAACATATTTGAAAGTCATTAATTTGAAAACTTTAACAGGGGGTTCATTTTCTGTTTGATTGTTAAATACGCAGTTTAAATTAATTTTCTCATTATTTTCTTTCAGTACTTTATGAGTGAGTTTAGCAATTTCTTCCTTTAATTGTATAGGTCCTTCCTTTAATGCAAATTAAAATAAAAATCTTTAATGGGAAAAATGTATTTTTTCTTTAATATGTTTTGTTGATCAGATTCATAAATGCACAGTTATGGAACATACATTTGAACTATAGGTCAGCTTTACACAAATAATTTTTAATTTAAAAATTATATAAAAGATAATCTCTTAGATCTAGGTAAATTATAAAACTTGTATGAATTTATAGCTTAAAATATATATTAAATTTCTTTGATTGGAAACAATAAAATGAGCATCCTAAAGGAATATATTGGAAAGCTATAAAAAACAATGCTTGGAAATGACAAGTACTAGGAAGATCTAAATGGTCACATAGAAATAGAAATAGACTGCTGGTCAAGCATGGTCAGGTAACTAACCCCAAATTTCCCATATTTCCCTGAGGAATTCTTGACTGCCACATATTTCTGATTTATCTATATTAATCTGCCTCCCTAAGCAAAAATGTCATTCATGGAAAGGATATTAGGGATTCACAGAATTGGTTGGAGGCTGACGCTACATTGGGAAAATAGACCAGAGCTATAGAATCTTGGGAAGGTAATACTGCAGGAACCACACTCACTGTCACACTATGGTAATATTTTGATCCGAATGCTGATATTGTGATGAATATGACCTCTAGTCTCTACATATCACAGTGCTGATGCAACGTTCAAATTCCAAGAAGAGAGTGTCTAATTAGCCTATTCAGTGATCATGCCAGAAGAGGGAGGAAAGACTTTGGCTTCCATAGTGGGAGGTAGTGCCACCTTGCAAGATGAAACACAAAGAATTCTCCAAAAGGGAGAGAATGGCACTAGCAGGTGGAAGAGTTTGAGGCTCTACATTTAATAAACAATGATTATTTACTACACGGATCTGGCTTCTTTAGCCTGAGATACATGCAAAAGGCATATGGATTGAATATGTTTTCTCATGAAGATTATAGCTATGATATCTGTAAAACCCATTATCATGGTTATGTGAGACATATGCTGGCTCTAAACCAGAACCCTCTTCAACACACAGGACCTCTTCCCAAGCTGACAGCCCACATCTGAGTCCTTCTCCAGCAATCACCATTGAAAGGAAGCTGTGTCCACTAGCGTTAAACCACATACCCAGGAGCAGCCCACTTCCAATGACTTATCTAAGACCCTGCTCCCTTACCTTATTTTGGAACATCTTTGAAGGCCCAGCTCTGCTTCTTCAGTCCCTGTGAGATTGGCTGAGGTCACTGATGAAACTGCATTATGGCTCAACATCTCCCTCTGCCCAATTCTGCTTCCCTTGTTTCTTCCTGGTACTGTTTTCCCTAAAAGCATACCTGGTAAACCTTCTGTTAGCAAATTTCCTTCTAAGAGTCTGTTTACTGAAAACCCTAATTAAAACAGAAGCAAACAGGAATGGGCCATTGACAGGTGGGACTAATGACTCACTTGATTCTAGGCAAGCAAAGTAAATGCTTGTTATTACTTACTTCATGTAAATCTATGCAAATCTGTATGCCTGTAACGAGTTCTGATACTCCCTCTTAGTCCAGTATAATTGTTAGTGTTTACTGACACATTTCTTACATGTATCTTAATATTGAATGCTTGCAGCTTATTTTGAATTCTGTTGTATAGAAATACCAAATGAATGCTGACCCATGGATCATTTGAAAAGGAAATTATTTTATGGATGGCCATGAATATAAGCAATTGAGAAAAAATTTGGATAGCAGAAGTAGGGTTGTCATCTAGGGAGTTTAAAGTAGTATGTATCATTCATTTTCAGGTCTTATTTTGTTAGGGCCAATCTCATTTTTTCTCAACAATATTGGGAGGAAAATGCTAAGCAGTTTATTGCAATTAATTTTCTGTAAAAATAATGATCTGTATTACTAGGAATCTTAATGTCACCTTGTTATTTACCTTCCATAGTTTCTGGCTTAATAGGCAAGCAAAGCCTGTTCTGGACTTTGCAGACATTTATTTTAGTATGAAATTCTCCACCCCTTCCTCATCTTGAATAAAAAGAGAATTTCTACTTTGCAGTGATTCTGTCTCACCAACGCTGTGAAATCATTGTTCTACTGTATGAACTCAAATAACTTGCCGAAAATGTTCTCCCTTTTTCTCACAGTTAAAAACTCATTTCTTTCCTATTTATCTTAATATATATTATAGTTCCTTAGGCTGGGGAATAGGAATGAGTGTGAGGAAAAGTACTGCTATTTTCAAGGCCTTTTCTGAGGGCTGGAAAATTAGGCTTGACCTTTTTCCAGCAGACTATCATAGAATAGCTAGAGCATATTATGGATTTAAGAAATAAAAGATCATGTCAGGAAGACTGGGACCAAAGAAAGACCCTTTTTATAGTCCAGGAAAAATAAAAAGCTTCCCTCATCTCAGCCATATTAAGCTTAGATAAAAGATTTAATTAGAGGAGAATCTTTAATATGGTGTGTATTTTTACTTTTTGTCAAGAAAGTAAATGAGAGAAGCTTTAGAATTTTACCAACATGATCTCATGGACATAATGAGGTTAACAAGCTTAATTTAGGCTCTTGGGCTTACAAAAGAAATAATTCACGTATGAAAAGAATTTTTTAATTAAATGGAAGTGACTTCATCCAAATAGCACAATTTGTTAGTCAGAGATAAGAGGTGGAGATAGACCTGACAAGAGAAGATAATGACAATGTAAAGCTGTAAGAGATTTAAGAATCAAAGTATTCATTTTAACACTCCTGTATCCCTCAGAGCCTAGCACTATTGGATAGAAAGAAAAAAAAAAAGAGACAACACATTAACACAGAATTAATTTTGAGAAACACATAAGCATTCCTTTTACTCTGCTATATAGCCCAAGTAAACAGTATCACCGAGAGAACGCTTCAAATCAGGACATTTCTTCATGTTAAATTACTAGATTTTGACTCCCTGCCCTTTCTTTCTTAGGCATGTCTATTATAATAATTTCAAAGAGAATACACAATCTATAGCACTATATGCATCTTTGTGTTTCATGACTAAAACTACACAGAGACTTCTAGGTAAAGCTCTTTAAATCTCTGTTCTAAATTATTGTGTTTAATAATTATCATGGAAATGAGAATGGGAATAATTAGGTTTTAACACTTTGAAGGTACATTCTGTTGATTTTGAATATGTGCTTCTAAGCATACCAACTGATAAGTGAATTTTTAAATAATTTTTTAAATTTTTAAATAGTTTTCAGATTTATAGAAAAGTTGTAAAAGACAATACAAAGCATTCCCTTTTAACCCCTACCCAGTTTCCCCTATGATTAACACCTTATGTTAGTATGAAACATACATTATTATTAACCTAAGACCATGCTTTATTCAGATTTCCTCAGTTTTATCAAACATACCTTTTCTGTCTCAGGATCTCATCCAGGAAACCACATTACATTTAGTTGTCTTCCTTCATAGGATCTTGGCTGTGCCAGTTTCTCAGATATTTTTCTCTTGTTTTTCTTTTTTTTTTTTTAAATGACCTTGACAATTTTGAACAATACCGATGAGGTATTTTCTAGAATGCCCCTGTTTGTGGTATCTGACGTTTTTTTTCATTATTATACTGGGGTTAGAGGTTTTTGGGAGGAAGGCCACAAAGTGGCATTTTCATCACATAGGATCAAGGGTACATACTATCAACGTGACTTACCACTGTTGATCTTGACCTTGATCTCCTGGCTGAGGTAGTGCTTGCCAGGTTTTTCCACTGTAAGGTAACTACCCCTCCTCTCCTTCCAGGAAGTCACTGTATACTGTCCATACTTAAGGATTGGGCAGTTATGCTCTATCTCCTTGAGGAGGCAGTATTTACATAAATTATTTGTATAGAGAGATTTGTCTATTCTCACACATTTACTTATTTATTCAATCATTTATTTGCATTGTCTGAACTCATGGTATTTATTTTATATCTTGTGTTATATTCCAATACTATATTATTTATTTTGTTGATCGAATTGTTCCAGCTTTTGCTATTGGGAGTTTTTCAGTCCTGTGCCCCTTTGACATCCTCCCATCATTGTGTGCATTTATGTGTGTTGTGTGTTTGAACATTTCTTTATTTTTTGGCATTAAGAGATGCTCCAGGCTTATCTTATATATTTGTGCTCCAATCCTAAAATCAGCCATTTCTCTGAGGAGTCATGGGTCCTTTTATTGGAAAACTGTATTAGTAAACAAGAGCTGGACATTAGGTGTGCTTATAGTTTCTAGGGTTTCTCACCTGACAGAGCTTGGAAATATATGTGTGTATACTAACCTGTGTATACACACAGATCCACAAGTATTTCTGTCTCTCTCCATCTGAATCTATATTAAGCACCACATGAGTTCATGCTGATATCTCCAACTCAATTCCATTACTACAGGGATCCTTTGAGCCTTCATTCTTTGCTTATCTCTAACCTCACACCTGAAACCTGGCTTCAACCATCTACCATCCCTTAACTTATTTGTTCAATCCCACTAAACATATATAGTGGTTTAATGATTGTTAACATGTACTCCTATGAGGAAAAAAACCCACAACAAACTTTACCTACAAGAATGCAGGGCTTAT
The DNA here is from genome assembly GCA_026826555.1 of Tolypeutes matacus. Taxonomy (NCBI): domain Eukaryota; kingdom Metazoa; phylum Chordata; class Mammalia; order Cingulata; family Chlamyphoridae; genus Tolypeutes; species Tolypeutes matacus. The sequence continues at coordinate 1,847,484 of JAKSZT010054457.1, forward strand.
GTATGGTTTATTTTTTTCTGTAGTCTTAGAGCCTCCACTCACATTCAGTTACTTATGTCAGCATGTTTCCAACCCTTCCCTAAGCCCCTTCTCTGAAGTTAGGTCAGGTCATACATTTGTAATACAGTTAGATTCTTTTGAGACAGTCTGTAGTTCATCCTAGAATCCTTAACCACCTAATTGTTTTTTTGTTGTTTGTTTTAGTTTGTATATGTTAAGGTTTCCTCTTTGTGCTGAATAATTCTATGGGTTTTGACAAATGCACAGTGTCACTTGCCTCCCATACAAAATTCTTTTATAGCCCTCAAAATTCCTTTATGCTTCACTTAATCAACTCTTCTCCTCTTTAATTCCCTGAAGACCATTCATCTGTTTTCTGTCTCTATAGTTTGGCTTTTTCCAGAATGTCCCATAAATGGAAAGTGAAAGAAGTCAGTCTGAAAAGGCATGTACATTTAAGATGAATCCATCCATGTTGTTTCATGGATTAATAGCTTTTTCATTTCTATTGCTGAATAGTATTCTATTAAATGAAATATAATGTTTGTTTATCCACTCATCTATATGAAGGACATCTTATTTGCTTCCAGTTTTTGTTGGTTGTGAATTAAGCTAATATAAACATTCATGTGCAGGTTTTGTGTAGACTTAAGTTTTCAAATTAGTTGAGTGAAACTGGAGCATGATTGCTGGATCGTATAATTATACTATGTTTAACTTTATAAGAAACTGTCATGTTGTCTTCCAAAATTGCTGTAACATTTCGCATTCCTACCAAAGGTGAATGAGAGTTCTTGTTGCTCTGCATTTTTGCCAGGAATTGATATTGTCAAATTTTGGATTTCACCATTCCATTGGGCATGTATGCCATTGTTATTGTAATTTTCATTTCCCTAATGGAAAATGATGTTGAGCATCTTTTCATATGCTTATGTGGCATCTGTTTATCTTCTATGGTGAGTTTTATGTTAAATTCCTTTATCCATAATTGAAATGGGCTGTTCATTTTCTTATGGTTGAGTTTGAAGAGGATTTTTTAATCTACATTTTGGATAGAGTCCCTTATCTGATAGGTGGTTTGCAAATATTTTTCCCAGTCTGTGATTTCCCTTCTTATTCTCTTAATAGTGGCTTATCAGTATTTTCTTTGATGGATTATGCTGTTGGTATTGAATTGTTTCCAGAAATTCATCACCAAATCCAATGTCACACAGATTTTCTCCTATATTTCTTTTAGAAACTTTATAATTTTGCATTTTACTTTTAGGTTTGCAGTATATTCTGAGTTAATATTTGTGGAAGATGTGAGGTCTGTGTTTAGCTTAATTTTTTAATATGGGTATCCAATTGTTAAAGCATCTTTCCTGCAAGACTATCCTTTCTTCATTGAATTGCCTTTGTGCAGTTGCCAAGAATCTGTTGGCTATATTTGTGTGGTTATTTTTCTGGGTTCTCTCTTTTTTAAACTGCTGTATGTATGTATTCTTTACCAAAATTGCACAATCTTGAGAATGTAACTTTATTGTAAGACTTGAAAATGGGTTGTATGGGTAGTATGAGTACTCCAAATTTGTTCTTTTCCAATACTGTATTGGCTCATCTGGGTCTTTGCATTTTCACATAAATTTTCAGTTTGTTGATATCTACAAAAAACTAGGTGTGATTTTAATTAGGATTATAATAAATATGCATTAGGGCTTTCTAGAGAAACAGAGTTGAAGGGATATATATATATATATATATATGTATATATATATATAAAATAAATGTAACAGTTAAGAGATTGACCATAGAAATTGGCTCATGTGACCATGGGGAATGGCAATTCTGGATTTCGTAGGGCAGGTCTCAAGTTTAACTCAGTGAAAATGATGGTGAATTTCCCAGGAGAAGCCCCAAGTTGAAAACTCTTATGCAGGTGGCAATGAATTCCTCAGGAGAAGCTGCCTGTCTGGAGTAGAGATAGGAATTCTTCCTTCTGATTATCTAAACCACCAGTTCTTCCCTTAAGAGTTTCCACTGATTGGATCAGAAGACTTCTTTCATTGCTGAAGAATGTTGAATGTAGATGCACAGATGCAATCAACTGACCAATGACTTAAGCTGTAAAATACTTCACTACTTGATCAAACAAATGACAACCATAACCTAGCCAAATTGATGTGAAATTATCCATCACAGATTCTGTATATCATTTTGGGAAGGTCTGATGTCTTTCTATGTTATTTCCTAATCCACGAATACAAAATATCTCTCCATGTACTTAGATCCTCTTTGCTTTTTTTAAAATTGATATTTTGTAGTTTTTAGCATACAGAAACTACATGTATTTTGTTAAGTTTATACCTGAGTATTTCATTTTTTGGTGCCATTATGAATAGCATTTTTAAAAATTTCATATTCTGAAAATTGTGGGAAGATGGAGTCAGACTAGAAGGGAGGGCTCAATTCTCTCACAAAAACAATGTAGAAAGAGCCAAAAGCTATCTGAAGGACCTGCTTTGGCAGTCAGCAGACCATAACAGTGCTACACAACTCTTAAGAGGGTGAGGGACAGACAGTCAAAGAAACTGAAACAACAAACATGAGTTACCAACCCCCCATGGAAAGTGGGAAGGGCTCACCTTCTCCACCCCTAAGATATTAAGGTGAGGTAAAACCCCTGGCTCAATGCAGCTGACTGAAAGGGGAACAGACATATTCCTCCTTGTCAGCTATTTCAAAGGAAGAGGGATGGGGAGCTTTTTTTCAGTGAATTCAGGCAGTAGAGCTACACAGCTCTCATAAATCAATTCAAAGAATTTAAAGAAAATATGACCAACGAGATAAAGGTTATTAAGAAGACAGTGGGAGAGCATAAAGAACAATTTGAAAGCCTGCAAAGAAAAGTAACAGAGCTTATGGGTCTGAAAGACATGATGGATGAGATTAAAATACATTAGAAGTACATAAAGGCAGATTTTGAATTGCTCAAAGACAGAATTGGGGTTTTTGGAGACAGAACAACTGAACTGGAAATGACAGGATAAAAGAAAGAGAAGAGAATATTAAAAAATGTAACAGAGTCTTAGAGATATGAATGACAACGTGAAACGCACCCCAAACAGAATAAATCCAAATAGACCTACTCCTGAGACACCTACTATTCAGAATGAAAAATATTGGCAATAAAGAGAGGATTCTGAAAGCAGCAAGAGAAAAGCAAAGCATCACATTCAAGGGAAACTTGAAAAGATTAACTGCCAACCTCTCATGAGAAACCATGGAAGTGAGAAGAAAGTGGTATCATGTATTTAAGGACTTAAAGAGAAAAAACTGCAGCCAAGAATTCTATATCTGGTAAAACCATCCTTCAAAAAAATGAAGATGAGTTCAAAGTCTTCACAGAAAGACAAAAACTGATAGACTATGTTATCAAAAGATCAGAATTTCCAGAGATACTAAAGGGAGTGCTGTAACCTGAAAGGAATTAAACAAGGGCAAGAGATTTAGAGAAGAATGTAGAAATGAAGATTACTAGGAAGGGTAAATTAAAGTGTAAAAGATAGGCAGTAGAACTATATGACAACAGAGAGCCGAAGGACAAATGGATGACTTAAGTAATGCCTTACATTAAAAGCATTGAATGTTATTGTCAAAAGACATAGACTGATAGAATGTATAAAAAAAATTAGCCATATATGTTGTCTATAAGAGACCCACCTCAGATGGAAGGACAAAATCAAGTTAAAGTGAAAGTTTGGAAAAGATATTCCATACAAAGAGTAACTAAAAAAGAGCTGGAGTGGTGAAACCAATATTGGACAAAATAGATTTCAAATGCAAAATTGCTATAAGAGGTGGAAAAGGTCATTATATATTAATAAAAGGGGCAATTCACAAGAAGAAATACCTATACTAAATATTTATATACAAACCTGAGTGCCCCAAGATACATGAGGCACACACTGGCAAAATGAAGGGAAAAATAGATGTCGCTACAATAATAAAATTGGACAGAAGACCTGGACAGAGAATGAATGAAGGAACAGAGACCTTGAATAATGTGATAACTGAACCAGACTTAACAGATATCTATAGAGCATTGCATAACAAAACAGCATGATAAACATTCTTTTCAAGTGTTCATGGATCCTTCTCCAAGATAGATAATATGTTGGGTCACAAGACAAGACTCTATAAATTTTAAAAGATTGAAATTATACAAAACGTTTTCTCTGATCATAACAGGATGAAGTTGGAAATCAATAATGGATGGAGAAAGGGAAAATTTATAAATATGTGGAGATTAAACAACACACTCAAATAATCAATGGGTCAAAGAAAAAATTGCAAGATAATTCAGTAAATAACTTGAGACAAATGAAAATGAGAACACAGCATACCAAAACCTGTGGGACACTGCAAAGTCATTGCTGAGAGGGAAATTTATAGCTCTCAATGCTTACATTACAAAAGAAAAAGAGCTGAAATTGAAGATCTAATCACACACCTGGAGGAACTAGAAAAAGAACAGCAAACGAATCCCAAATTAATTCAAAGAAAAGAAATAGTAAAAATCATAGCAGAAATAAATGAACTCAAGAGCAAAATAACCAATAGAGAATCAACAAAACAAAAAGTTGGTTCTTTGAGAAGATCAATAAAATCGACAAACCCTTAGACTGACAAAGAAATAAACAGAGAAGATGCAAATAAATAAAACCAGAAATGAGAAGGGGGATGTTACCACTGATCCTCAGAAATAAGAGAGATCATAAGAGGATACTATGAACAGCTCTTCACCAATAAAACTAGATAATGTAGATGAGATGGACAAATTCCTAGAAACATACAAACCACCTACACTAACCCTAGAAGAAATATAAGAACTCAACAAACCAATCACAATTGAAGAGGTTGAAACAGTCATCAAAAACCTCCCGAAGAGGAAAAGCCTGGGACCAGTAGGCTTCACAGGTGAATTTTACCACTATTCAAAGATAATATAATATCAATCTTGTTCAAGCTCTTCCAAAAACTTGAACAGGAAAGAATGCTACCAAACTCACTCTTTGAAGCCAACATTACCTGAATACCAAAACCAGATACAGATACTATGAGAAAAGAAAATTACAAACCAATATGTCTAATGAATATAGATCCAAAAATCCTCAATAAAATACTTGCAGTCAGAATCCAAAAGCACATTAAAATAATTATATACCATGATCAGGTGGGTTTTATCCCAGATATGCAAGATTGGTTCAACACAAGAAAATCAAGTAGTGTAATAAACCACATTGATAAATTGAAGAAGAAAATTCACATGATCCTCTTGATTGATGCAGAAAGATGCATTTGCTGAAATACAGTATCCTTCCTTGATAAAAAAACACTCTAAAAGACAGGAATAAAAGGAAGCTTTTCTAATACAGTAAAGTGCATATATGAAAAACCTACAGCTAACATTTTACTCAATGGTGAAAGACTGAAAGTTTTCCCAGAGAGATCAGGAACAAGACAAGGATTCCCACTGTCACCTTTGTTATTCAATATTGTGCTAGAGGTTCCAACAAGAGCAGTTAGGCTAGATAAAGAAATAAAAAGAACCCAAATAGGAAAGGAAGAGTAAAACTTTCACTATTCACTGATGATATAATCTTATGTCTAGAATCTCCTGAAAAATCCACAACAAAGCCACTTGAACTAATAGACGAGTTCAGCAAAATGTGGTGGCATACAAGTTTAATACACAGAACTCAATAGCGTTTATATGTACTACTGATATGCAATCAGAGGAGGAATCAGAAAAAAAAATTCTTTTATAATAGCAAGTAAAGCAATCAAATATTTAGGAATAAACTTAACCAAGGACATAAAGGACCTCTATTTAGAAAACCACGAAACATTGCTAAAGGAAACCGAAGATGATATAAATAAATGGAAGAGTGCTCTGTGTTCATGGAAGACTAAACTAAATAACATTAAGCTGTCAATTCTACCTAACATGATTTATAGATTCAACACAATCCCAATAAAAATCCCATCAGCATTTTTTTTTCAGCAATGGAAAAAACAATTATCAATTATTTTTAGAAGGATAAGGGACCTTGAAGAGCCAAAAAGATCCTATAAAAGAAGAACAAAGTTAGAGGAATCTCACTTTCTGACTTTAAAGCATATTACTTAGCTGCAGTGGCAAAATAGCATGACCAATGCATTGACCAATGGAACCGAATTGAGAACTCAATAGACCCTCATATCTAAAGTCAAGTGATTTTTGACAAGGCGGTTAAGATCTCCCGTCTGGGTCAGAACAGTCTATTCAACAAATGGTGCTGGGACAACTGAATATCTATATCCAAAAGAAAGAAAGAGAACCCCTATCTCACACCTTATTGAAAAATAAACTGAAAATGTATCAAGAACATAAACATGAAAGTGACAACCATGAAACTCCTAGAAGAGAATGTTGGAAACATCTTCAAATTCTTGTGGTACACTCAAAGCACTAGCAACAAAAGAAAAAAATTGATAAATGGCACCTCCTCATAATTAAACACTTTGCACGTCAAAGGACTTTGTCAAAAGGGTGAAAAAACAGCCAACTCAATGGAGGAAAATATTTGGCAATCACATATTTAATAGGGTTTAATATTTATGATATACAAAGAGATTATACAACTCAGCATGAAAAAGACAAACTACCCAATTAAAAAATGGGCAAAGGACTTGAAAAGACAATTGTCCAAAGAAGATAAACAAACGGAAAAGAAGATATACAAATGAAAAAATTTTCAACATCACTAGGGAAATGCAAATCAAAACTACAATGCGATATCATTTTACACCTATCAGATGACCGCTATTAAAAACTTGGAAAACTGTAAATGTTGGAGAGGATTTGGAGATTTAGGAATGCTAATTCACTGTTGGTGGTAATGTAGAATGGTATAGCCACTGTGGAGTACTGCTTGGCAGTTTCAAAGGAAGTTGAACATAGACTTGCCATTTGACCTGACAATACCATTCCTTGGTATATACCCAGAGGAACTGAAAGCAGATACACAAGCAGTCATCTGCACACCAATGTTCATAGCAGCATTATTCATGATTGCCTCAAGTTGGAAACAACCCAGGTGTTCATCAATTGATGAATGGATAAACCAATTGTGGTGTATATACACGATGGCATATTATGCAGCATTAAGATGAAATGAAGTCATGAAGCATATGACAACATGCATGAATCTGGAGGACATTCTGTTGAGTAAAACAAGCCAGACACAAAAGGACAAATACTGTATGATTGTGCTATTATGAACTAAATATATTGATTAAACACATGGAGTTAATAATTAGAATATAGGCCACCAGAAAATAGAAGGGTAGAGACTGGAAAGTTGAGGGTTAATCTGTTCAGAATTGGTAAAAAGATTTTTTGTAACTGTTTGGAAATGAATAGAAATAATAAAAGCACATCATGGTGTTTGTAACTAGCTGAACTATTTTGTAGTTATGATAGTGGTTGAAAGGGAAAGTCTAAGTTCGTGTACATTACTAGAAGGAAATCTCAAAATTGTAACGTGACTGTATAAGATAGGCCATGCGAAAAACATGAATATGGCTGATAATGCATATATAAGACTGTTTTTACAAAATATAAATAAAATATACTAAAGTGAAGGAAAAAGAATAGTAGCTATGCACGGGAAGCATAGAGAGATTAAGATGATGAGTTTTGTTTGTTTTTTGTTTGTTATTATTAGAATAATGAAAGTATTCTAAGAATGATTGAGTTGATGAATGCACAAATATGAGATTACAATAAATACCATTGATTGTACACTTTGGATAGATATATGCTTTATTATTATGTATCAATAACATTGATTTGTATAAAATATAAACAATAGAGAGAACCAACAGAACTAAAAGTTGCTTCTTCAAGAACAGCAAAATCAATGAACTCTTTGCTCGATTAGCAAAGAAAAAGAGAGAAATGAGAGGGAGGACTTTACCATTGACCCAGCAGATGTAAAAGAGATAATAAGAGGATCATATCAAACAACTGTATGCCAACAAACTAGACAATTTTGATGAATCAACAAACTCTCATACTGATCCTAGAAGGAATAGAAGACCTCAAAATTAAATTGAATTAAGGATGGTGTCTTGAAAAAATAATTCCATAATCCAAGTTTTTATTGCTGGTATATGGGAAAGCAATTGCCTTTTTTGTATATTAAGCTTATATCCTGCAATCTTTCTATGCTCTGTTAATCATTCCAGGAATTTTTTGTTGATTTTTAGGGTTTTCTACATTAACAATTGTGTCATCTCTGAATAAAGGCATTTTTATCTCTTCCTTTCCATTCTGTATACCATTACTTTCTTTTCCTTACCTTATTGCTTTAGCTAGGATTTCCAGTACAATCTTAAATAGGAGGGGGGAGAAAGGATAGCCTGGCCTTATTCCCAATTTTAGGTGGAAAGTGTTTAGTCTCTTTCCATTAAGTATGATTTTACCTAAAAGTTTTTTGAATATACCTTTTATTAGGTTAAAGAAGTTCCCTTTGATTTCTACTTTTTTGGAAGTATTTATCATAATTTGGTGTTGAAATTTTTTAGAGTGATTTTTCTGAAATTATTCATATGATCAATTTTCTTCTTATTCAGTCTTTAATATGGCTTATATTGATTGATTTATGCATTTTGAGGCAGCCAGCCTTGTGCTCCTGAAATGAAATCCACTTAATCATGATGTATTATCCTTTTTATGTGTTACAGGATTTGATATGCTCTTAGTTTGAAAAAGATCTTTGTGCCTCAGTTCCTGGGGGGATATTGGCCAGTTGTTTACTTTTCTTGTAATACCATTGTCTCGATTTTGGTCTAGGGTAATGTTGGGCTTATATAAGTTGATAAGTACACCTTTTTCTTCTATTTACTGGAAAGAGATTGTGGAGAATTGGTATTATTTTTCCCTAAAATGTTTGGCAAATTAATCAGTGAAACCATCTTGGCCTGCTGATTTGTTGGGGAAGATTTTTTAACTACTGAATCAATTTCTTTATTGAATATAGGGGTATTTAAATGATCTATTCTCCTTGAGTGAGAGTAGGTAGTTTATATTTTAAACAATTGGTCAAATTCATCTAAGTTATCAAATTTATATCCATTGAGTTGTGTCCATAGTATTCCCTTATTATTCTTTTAATTTCCTAGATATTGATCCTATCTTTCCCTGCTGATATTAGTAATTTGTGTTTTCTGTCTCTGTATCTTGGTTGGCCTGCCTAGGTGTTTATCAAATTTATTTATCAGTTCAAAGTATCTGCTTTCGATTTTATTATCTATTTTACCGCTTTCAAGTACTGATTTCTGCTCTAATTTTTTATTATTACTTTTCTTCTGCTTGTTTAAAATTTATTTACTCCCACCTTTCTCTAGTTTCCTAAGGTGGATGCTTAGGTTACTGTGGGCAATGTAATTTGTACAAAACCACATTTTTCCTTTGTGCAAAACCATAGGGAGATATGTGATGGGGAAATGACCCTGGCTAAGGCGGGGTTGTAGGACAGAAAGGAATAGCATTGGTTAGCTGCCTTTGACATCAGAGCCTTAAGAAGTAAGCCAACACTGATCATACTGAGCAAAAGGTGGGATGAAGAAAATAAAGGGCTGTGAACAAATTAGAGATCTGTATAATTAGATATGAAGTCAATATGTTTTCAAAGACAAATTTAATTTCTAGTCCCATTGAATGAATGCTGCTTGTGATTTCTTCCCAGCTCCTGTTGATCTGGCAACTCCAGAAGGTGATCAAAGTTGAATAATTACTTAGTGAATTCTGTATTTCAAACCACTGAACCAGTATTGATGAGACAGGACACTGTCTCCCTGTGCGCCATAGAACTTCCAGCCATCTGACCTGAGCAGAAAAAAAGAGAGTGCCAACGAGAATGGCGATATTCACTGCTGAATCAGAGCCATGATTTTTGCCTATCTAAAGTCAGTTTATAGTACTTCGTGGCAGTTCTACAAGTTTACATGGGTGCAGAATAGAATAAAGAAAGTTGAAAAACTCTGGTTAAGACAATAGTGTTGATGTCACCTGGGGGAATCTTTGCCAATGTTTTGTTGACACTGGCTTCTCACTTAATGCCTCAACAGAGGATGCTAGCTTTTGGTGTGTAGTAATGTTCTCTATTCTCTACAGGTCATTATTTCAGTAATTTGTTCATCTATTGAACAACTATTGAGTGTCTACCATGCAGTAGGCACTGTTTGGCTCTGCCGTCTCAGGACCTTACTTTCTAGAAGAGATGCAGATACTAAACAAGTAAATAACTATGTAATATGATTGTATTTAGTTATTAGTGCTAAGAAGATAAAAGCAGGGTAATATAACTGATGTTGACACATAATGCATGGATGTATGAAGTGAGTACGTGCGTGCATGTAGGGTTTGGGCAGGATGTTTAGAACGATTAATTTGAGGAAATGGTCTTTGATCAAAGATGGAGTAAGGATTGCAAATGTTTGAGGGATAAAAGTTTCAAGGCAGTGGAAATAGTAAATGCCAAAACCCTAAGTAAAAATGTGTGGCATCTTAGAGGAACTCCCACGTGCCCAGAGCAGAATAATGGAGGCAATAATTGGCAGAAGCTGTAATTGGAGAGCTAGGTTGCATGCAGGGCATGTAGTACTTTTTACTCCTCCTGGAGTTTGGATTTAATATGGTAGGAATGTTTTGAACAGGAGAGTGGATGGTCTGATTCATGTTTTAAAAGCACCACTCTGGCAGCTATGAGGAGAATCATCACTATTGACAAATTTGCTCAGGTTTGGGAAAAACAAGACAGTGATACAGAGCATTTCACTTGTAGTTTGGAATGACTTGAACAGACACCATGCTGAAAATGACAATGGAGAAGTCCTACCATTCTTTGTCAGAATGTTTTTTTTTTTTTTAAACAAATTCCATAGGCTGAGCCTCAATACTATGTGATTAAAATGATCAAACAAGCAGAGAAGGTAATTGAAGAAAATGACTAATTATTTTAGTCTTGTCTTAGTTATTCTGAGGCAATAATTTGAAAGCTAGTGGACTGAATTAAAAATCAGCAGGTATGAAAAATAATTATGTGTTGTAATTTAACGTGGAGGTAGACAGAATGATCCAAAAAAGATTGGGATCAGGGGATTTCACTTCATGTGGAAAAGCAAGCAAGTTTATTTAAGCTGAAACTGCTTTTATACTACAGAGCTGATAACTAAAGTAGGGTGTTCTTTGTTAGTTGGTTCTTTCTTGTTACGAAAGAGAGCTGCCTGTTCCTTCTGTCTAGATAGTCTTATGCATATCTTTCTTAGGACAATAACTTCTTAGTGATGAGTACATTTTGCTCTGCCTCCTCCTGCCAGTATGCAATGCCCTGGGAACATTTACAAAGGTTTCTCTGCCTTCAAGCATTCTTTCCAAATGCTTAACCCTTTATGCTCAGGCTCTCAGCATCTTTCCCAACAATTATGCCCTTGTGCCTAAAGAGTTACTGTATCTCCAAGAATATTTACTGACAGGTAATGACTTGGGAACCAGGAAAATGGGGTACCCTGAGTGCCAATTCAGAGCCTGAGACAGTCTTCTTGAATCTATACCATGGACATCTCATTTACTTTTAAATCTTTTAGTTATTAACTCAGTCAGTAAAATGGAAATATTAGTGTTGACCATTTCTGGAAGGAAAAGTTAATACCATCGCTAATTAATAGAGTGCTATATTTGGAGCTTTATAACTGTTTTTAAAGTAAAGAGGCAAAGGCTGGTTCCTGCCAAACTGTGATGATGATGGACTGTTATTAAGCTCCTATACTGAAGAAGCTGAAGAAGCCAATCGTATATCATCCACCTGGGCAAATCCTGTGTGTCTAAAATACGTCAACTTCAAAGCTTATTGTCAGGGTACCAGAACAGGACAAATTCAAAAGTGTAACAAGCAGTTTCTAAGGGAATATAATTTAGCCTTGTGCTTTTTCCAGCATGCAAATTGACTTACTTCTCTTTTAATGTATAAATTCCTCAGAGGTTCAGACCATGTTTTATTTTGTTTATAATCTTTGTGTTTTTCTACAACCACTACCATAGTGCTTTTTATTTGTCTTTGTGTGTGTGTGTTGTTATGGTTTTGCACAGTGGTTATTTGATAAATTGTGCCTATCTAGATCAATTGGTACTAATTTTACAGTAAATGAAAATTTTGAAAAAGTATCTGCTCTGTTTAATGATAATATCTATATTAGAGAAAGAAACAATGTGGAAAGGGTAGAAGCTCATTATTTTACTTATTCATTATTTTTCATTTTTATTAACCTTCCTACATTTAAAAAACATCTGGTGTGGATCTGAAATAATACTAGAGAGCAAATTTACAAAAGAATAATAAAATATAGTCTACTTTAGATGGGCTCACTTTCTAGTGGGGGTAATTATGATAGAATTTAATGATTGCTTTGTGACATAGAAATAAATGCTAAGATAGCATAAGGGAGGGAAGCATTCCTTTTGCTCGTACAGATTAGGGACATTTTTAGAAAAGAAATGAAAATTCACAGAGGTCTTCAAAGAGGAATAGAATTGTATCATGCAGAGAATCAAGCTGACTCCAAAGGATGCAAAGGCATAAATACACATAATCAAGGGAAGGCAAATCGTCTAGTGAAACTAGAGTGAGAGGTACATAGGGAAAGTGATGGGAGATGGGACTGGAAGTTTGATTAGGGCTACTATGTAAAGGATCTTTATATCATTCTAAGGAATTTGGATTTTATTTTATAAAGAGTGGATAATCATTTAAGGTTTTTGATTATGCAGTTCTTTTGCAAATTTTTCCCTCTCTTGACTTCTAAATCACTACTTTGGTTCTTTTCTTACCCTCTCACCTTTACTTTTCCATCTTCTTCTTTGAATCACCTTTTTTTTTGCTCTCCAGTTCTGTCTTCTTAAATGTTGCTGTTCCCCAGGTTTATTTTTTCTTATTTGTTATGTTTTATTTTTATAGTTGTTTTGTCCTTAGCCTGTTTTTCCCTCACTCTATATCCTCTCCCTGGTCAATTTTATCCACTTCTATGATTTAAGTTTTGCAATATCTAAAAATACATATCTTAAACTCAGACTTCTTTTCTGAGCTTCTGGGTGTTACATACAACTGTCCATTCCATATCTTCACCCTTATTTATATCAGAGGTGACTCAAATACTCATGTTCCAAAATGAATTATTATGTTTGATCCCAATTCTGTTTCTATTTGTGTGACCTAATACAGAAAATGATAATACTATCAACCCAGTTACTTACACCAGAATTGTAGGAGTTATTCTATATACCTCCACATGGTCACAAGTCCAATTATTTTATTTTATTGGACTTTTCCTATCAATTCCTTTGGTACTGCTATATATTAGACTTGAGCTGTTTCTTACCTGCATGAATCATGTCCCTCACAAAAGGCAAGTTCAGGGACCAACCCCTGGTCTTGTGGACCCACTGTAAATAGGATCTGTTGAGATGTTACTTCAGCTAAGACACAGCCTAATTGACTAAGATTGGACTTTAATCCAGATTACTAGAGTCTTTTATAAACAGAGTAAAATTCAGAAAGAGATTGAGAAAGTTATGAGAAGCAAGAAGTTGGAAGTTAATGGAATCTAGAAGAGAAAGGAGAAGGCAGCCATGGGCACTGACATGTGATAGAAAAGCCAAGAAACCCCAAAGACTGCCAGTCAGCCAGAAGATCCTGACCCTGGAAGTCTTCTAGCCCCCGAAGCTGTGAGCTAATTAATTCTTACTGCTAAGCCAACCCATTTTATAGTATTTATTTTGGCAGCCAGGAGACTAAACTACCAGTCTTATTCGTGGATATTGGGCTCATACCAGTTACGTTCTAGAGATACTAGGTATTTCCAAATATCTTATAATTTTGAGATAATATAATCAGTAGAAGATCTATGTGATTGAATAATTTAAGTTCTTACTAGCTCTTGATATTTCATATAAAGTAGAATTTCTCAAAACAAGATGAAAAAATCACTACAAAATTGACATGTATATCACCAGGGTTATTTTAGCCTAAAACTTTTAGACTGCTTAATGTTGTATTTAGCAGTTAAAGACCATTAATATGATTTAGTATTCTAGAATAAAGGACATCTTTTTCACTTATAATGTGATCTTTGTCTTATAATTTACATGTGTAGCTCAGACTAAAGTTTAAAAAAAAAAGACTTTCTGAAATTCTTGGTATTGTCTTATTTTCCTTGAGCAAAACTGTACATTTCCTTGATACACATTATTTATAATAGTTCGTCGGTCAAAGATAAAGCAGCAACTTCTTTCACTTAATCCACTTAGTTAGTCACCATTGCCTGGGACAAATTATTACCTCTAGAATCTTGTGACTTTTTTGGTTCATTCCTTTTCCTTCCAAGATAGATTTGAAACTGCTTTATAGTTCTATTCATTTCCTCATACTGCTTTATTTTTGCTTTTCTAGTCTATAAATCCAGTAAAAATTTTAAATGTCTTGGACTTCACAATTCACGAGTGGTAATTCAGATATTTCAGCCTTGGATATAGTAGTATGTCAACTGAATTTGAAAAGAAAAACCATAAACTTTTCAACTAAAAACCAAATGTACACAAAATAAAAGCTCTCTAACTTCTTTTGTAGTTTCATCTCTTTCTAAAGAGTTTTTTATATCATTTTCATGGATTTTGTTATGTTTCAATAACATGCCATGAAACATTCTCTAAGAAATGTGAAACAAAAGCCACTGAGAAAATACAAATACTACTGGGTATCATGTTTTATTAATGATTTTTATTCATAAGTCATTTTTAATTTGTATCATATTTTTCCATTAGATATGTATGCTTTTTTGTTGCTGTTGTTTTCATAGATGAGAAAAAAATTAATGGTTTAATTGGCTGGGCAAATCGATAAGGCAATATAGATTACCTGTCTCTGCCAGAAAACAAAGCTGCCCAATTCTGAAAGCACAGCATTTCTGTTACCTATAAAGAAGAATTACTGGTATGCAAATGACAAGGAATCGAATTAGAATTGTTTGCCTTTGGCTTGAGGTGGCAGTGAAAACTGGCAAAAAAATCAAAAATAAAAAAGGGGGTATGTCCCCGTCCCCCACTGCATTATCCTTCTTCAGTTAACAATAATTTAGAACTCAATATTAGGCCATGAGGTTTTTGGTTTCATCAGTCTTGACATAATGAAACTGATCCGCCCCTCTGTCTCTCACTGTGACTAAACCAGATAAGAAGAAACCAAAAGTAAAAACAAGTGACTTCTCAGATTTGCCACTTACTTTCATGTCTGTTGTAGCTTAAGGCTACCACAAGATGCCAGTGTTTTAGAACCTTGCTAAATATGAATAGGCAGCTGGTTAGCACTATTCTTTTACTGAAAGAAAAGACAACTGTGCTGGGCAAGAGAATACTGCTTTTACATTTTTTCTCATAATAAATGTATTCCATAGAAACTTGTTTGAAGAATTCATGGATTATTGATAGTGAAACTCTTTGAAAATATAAAAACCAAAACAAAACAATAAAAGCACAATAAAAGCACAATAAAAGCACAATAAAAGGAGGCATCATCCTTTAATCATGAAAGTTCTCAAGTTATGTTCACCAAGTTACTTTCTGCTTTCCTATGGTCCATAGCAAGCCATAGGAGAAACTACAATATATGGTCAAGATTTGGGCCTTGAACAATGAAACACTTGGTTTTAAATTCTTGTTCTCTTTCTTAATGGCTGTGTGTTCCTGGGCAAGTTAGTTAAGTTCTTTGAACTTCAATTTTCTCGTTTGTAAAATGAGTAAAGCTGCCTACTTGATCGGCTTATTGTGAGGATTATAGGTTCTCATGTATATTAGTGACTAGCCTGGCTCTGGCACTTGGTGAGTATTCAGTAGATGATAGTGATGACAATGATCTGAAAAGTTTTTTATTACTACTCAGGTGATAGCACAAAGAAGTCCTGCTAAGATGCATTTTTCCCCCAAGATTAGACTGTCTTTAACTACATCATAAAGCCTCACAAGTCTGATTTACATTTTCTTAGTGTTGCAACCATATCGGGACTTAGGAGTATTTAGAACAGATTCATTAAAATATACTTTTAACAGCTATCATTATGCAGCATTTGTCCTGTCCCATACTTGGACATAGTTCTTTTAGGAAGGCTAAAATAATTGATTAAATTCATATATCTTTGAAACTACAAATTTAATATTCAAATTCATGTCTTATTTCATAACTCATGGTCTTAACCAATTTTGCCAAAAATGCTTTATGTTGTCTATTTATCTTCAGAGTCACTAGTGCCAGAAATGTTCATGTATCCAATGTTGGTGATGAGATTTGATTTATGAAGTTGGTGGATAAAATTGGAATGACTGTATGGGAACCATAAACCACTTTTTATTCCCAAATTCTTATTTTCAGGAACAAATCTAACCAGCTCTACTATGATCATTGTGGTCAAGCAAGGTATGCTCACTCTGCAATAGTGGTTTAGGGATTCCCTGTGGAAACTAGCTTCTCTCTGACTCAACATAATTTAGCTAGTAGGGATACTGGTAAAACTTCATTTTCCTCTGAACCACTCAGTATCTAAGGTCTACCCAAAGAGAAAACACTTTCTCAATGATTTTCTAGAGTGCTGAGTGTGAATGACGGACTGCTTTACCTCCAAGTTGTGTTTTTGTATGTACCAACTTATATACTGATTGGACTCTCTGCAGCCTTCCAGGCCTGCTTCTTTGCAGCAGATAAGGCTACAAAATAACATCCCCTCAATCTATATGAAGCCATCATTGTCTGTTAGGGGTGAAGAGCCCTTCTGTGAAAGCAAAATTTTTCTGACTTTGCATATGCAAGCCATTTTCATGATTGGTGGTAGAAATTGAAATGTCAATTGTTAATATTATATAGAGTTTATTTTGAGAAAATAGAAAATGTTATTGGTCCCTGGGCACCTCTGAAAACTCAAATTCCTTTTATTACAAAGTTCTGCTAACTTCATACATACCCATTCTCTAGTTTTATATTGATGACTTGGTAGGCTTTGGCTTTCAGTGAAAGGCTGAAAGCTCTTTTGAGCAGGAAAAAAATAAAGGACAAGAAAAACCAGACTTTTAGAAAACAGAAGGGAAATAATATACTAGGAATGAATGTGACAGAATGAGATGGACTAAGCATGTCCTATGGTTGTGTATGATTAACATGACAGATGAAGATAAGTTTATGGCATGAACCCCCGTCACAATGCAAAGACTGAAGTGAAGCAAAGGATATAAATTTTGTGTAGAATGCTGCAGTGTTAAGATTGGTATTGCTTGCTCTCATTTTAAAGAAAGTGAGATATGAATATACAAATGTGTATAAGGAAATTATAGAAATATTTGTGTATATATAAAAAATATATATGTATATATATAATGTGTAGGTAATGCATATATAGTATATAATATATATGCATATATAATGAATATAATATTTAATATATGTGTGTATGGTCTATCTGTCATCTACTATCTATTTATCTATCTCTCAATCAATCTAGTTATCTCACTCATCTATTTATCTATCTATATAGCCAGTCAGCCAGCCAGCCATCTGCTTCTCCAGTTTGATCTCACTACTTTTGATATCACTGTGCTATCATCAGAGCATTAAACAATTTGGCATAGACCATAATAAAAAAGGCATCCAATTCTAAGTAACTTGGTTCTGAAATTTTAAAATCTGCTTATACTTTGAGGTTGGTTAGCAGTAGGGGTGGGAAATCATTTGAGTTGGAAAATTGGGTAAGAGAGAAGTTTGACTGATTTGATTAAAAACCATCTTAGTGCTTACTATATTCAGCACTTACGTTAGACTCTATCAGGTAGAAATATGCCACTAAAAGACACCACTTTTGTTGCAATCTGCCTTGAAATACCTGATAGAAAATGAAAAACCATTATGGCTACCTGGTAGCAAGTCCAATTACAAATGACTCCAGAGCCCTCTGCAATGTGACCTGACTTTAAATCGTTCTTTTGGTTTGTCATCCAGTCTGCTGGCCCTCTGCTTTCTGCCTACTCACATGTAATTGGGAAATGGAAGGTACTTATCTGTCTTGTTGATGGCACTGTGCTCATTTGATAACAGTTGTTCCACAAGAGCATGAGAAGGAAAGTGCATTTGCTGTAGCTATAAATTTACTCACCTGAGTGAGTCAATCATGAGCATTGCAACTGGACAAAGTAGACATTGGGAAGAGGGGGTAGGGAAACAGGACTTCTTTTAAAAAACATAAACACACATTAAAATGAACCTCTTTCTTTACCCTCTTGATCTCTCTTTTATTATCTTATTCATGAAAAGTACAGATACAAGTAGAAAGAAGTCAGAGAATGGCAGTGAAGGAGCCAGAAAGACAGTCATTTATATTCCTGGCAGAAGGACAATCTAAAATAAATATTAGGAG
This sequence comes from Tolypeutes matacus, assembly GCA_026826555.1. Lineage (NCBI taxonomy): Eukaryota > Metazoa > Chordata > Mammalia > Cingulata > Chlamyphoridae > Tolypeutes > Tolypeutes matacus. The sequence goes on from JAKSZT010054457.1 coordinate 1,866,018, forward strand.
TATATTTTATTCTCTTGACCCAGTTATCCTTCAAGAATCCTCCTTCTACCATCTGAGGGTCTCTTTTCTTGCTATCCTGTTGCTGCATCTGAAATGCTTACTATTTTTTTTTTTTTTTTTGCACTGGCATTCAGGCTGGACAGGAGTCAAGGCTTGTTTTGCAGTAGAATCCTGCACAACACCCGTTATGTGTTGATCTGGCTGGGGGCAGCTTTGTGAATATTCACCGCAGGTGCCCGGCCAAGGAAGCAGATTTTCACAGACTGAGCAGACAGTAAAGGAGTCCATTTAGATGCAAGAATTGAATGTAGGGGTTTTACGTTTTTATACATTTTTTATGAATAATAAAAAATAAATGAACATGAAACCACATCTGCAAATAATCAGAGGGATCTAAAACCGTGTTTAGAGATTTGAAGATAAGAATTTTCACCTCAGCAAGCATTGAAGAGTGTTTTGCTAAAGTGCTGTCACAATCATAAAAGCAGGGATTTTACATCTTTTATTAGTACTTCTGATTTAGAAAGCTGTAAAGCACTTTGACTCATATGTGAAAATGAAAATACCCAAACCAAAACCTCTTTTTTTTTTTTTTTTTTTTTTTTGGTAATAAATCCTTGTCTACTTCTCAAGGTTATCTTACTTTCTATTTTGGCATATTATTAGCAAAATTCTTTCTTACAAGCTGAAGCAAATGCCTTCATTTGGAGCATTATAAGAATGATTTATTTCTTAGGAAAAAGAACAGGATTAGGTGTCTCTATAGGAGTTGTTGCTTAAATAACTTGTAATTCTTTGAGGAATTCAAATGATTATTTTCTAGCTAAGATAGTATTAAAGTATCATCATCATCATCACCACATCATTGATAATTGCAAATTATATAACTTTGATAAATCCTCTCCAATTTAATATTAAATTTAAAACACTTCTGGAATGGGCATTCTGAGTTTCCTTTTAAATCTGAGGTTTTGTCAGATAAAGGCCCTTGCTCAAAGCCATGGGCAGAGCTGGGATTAAAATGATTGAGAACTAACTCCTGGTCTTGCATTCTCTTCACCTGACAACACATCATCCACCAAAGGAGCAAATCAATAATAATGAAAACTTCCTCTTTTCCCTGGAGTGTAAAAGAGAACAGGTTCACAGAGCAATATCTGTAAGCTACACCAGCTGCTTGTTGACCAAGACCTTAGCCATTTTGGTATAGAACAGGGGGTCCTGAAAAATGCAGTAAATAATGAAAATGGCAGAGAGTAGAGCTCTATGGGCTAAACAAAGACCATCTCAGCCCCAATACCTATTGGTTGTGTGACTTTGGTCTAATCATATAATTCCTCTGTGCCTTATCTTGGCCACAAGGAAAATGGGATATGGAGGCAGAATAATATTGCTCTCCACAGTTGTGGTATTAAATCAACTGCTGGGAACTACTTACAAAAGAGAGGGTCTGGGAGTGTTATTTTCTATATTGATCTTCATTCTACATTAAGATAGCATTTAAAAAAATGTTTACTAGAGGACTTATTAAGTCTAACTTGTTGGAGATAAAGATGGATTTGAAAACCATAACGATTATAATTGAGGCCAACACACAGTGTACAAAAATAAATTAAAAGGTTTTTAAATGCTAAAAGTTAAAAAAAATTTTTTTGGAATTGTATCAATTTAAATGATGTGTCACCCTAGCACAACTTTCCCTGAATTGGGTCCTTACATACTCTTTCAGGAGCTGTAGACTTCTACAATATGCCCTCTCCCTAATATTTCTGGTAGCTATCATGGAATCTGTTCCTTCCTTTACATGAGTCCCTGACTCTGGCATCCTGCCTGAAAGCCTCTGCTGGACTACCACTGCCACGTGCACCTGGCAGTTGCCATACCCATCTATTGGTGATGGTTTGCCCAGGATGTACTCTCTCAGTGTTTCTCAAGGTTGAAATTTTGCTAAAGGTAAAATGCTTTCAGAGGTTCCAAAATATAATTGTTTTCTTTTCAACCTCCATTGAGCCCTATAGGAAACAGATCCCCTTGTCTATTACCTCAAAAACTTCACTTTATTAGAGATTTAAAAACCTTTCCTATGTTGGGCTGAGGGCAGAGTTTGGACTCCACTATTCTTATTCTCTCTCCTTCCTCTATTTTCCTTCATCCAGAATGCAAACTCTCTCATACTTCTCTACCCTAAATATAAATCTCTAAAGGGAGTGTAGGATTCTGCCCCCAGCAGACCCACAAACAGCTAGATTTTGAGTCCCAGTTTGAGCTTAGAGGGGATTTGCTAATGCACAGTTACCACCTTTTATCCCGTTTTCTCACACTTGAGTAAAGGGAAAATTGTAGAAAAGAAACAAATTATTTTTAAAAATTATTTTTTTTTAATTTTAGCTTTTCTTTCAATCAGAATTTATTTCTTTAAATTTTTTATTTTTATTTTTAAAAGAGCTTTAGATTACACAAATGTTTCATAAAAAATATAAGGGATTCTCATATGTCCCATTCCCTCCCCTTCCCACACTTTCCCACATTAAAAAATTCCTTCATTAATGTGGTACATTTGTTACAGTTGATGAACACATATTGAAGCATTGCTACTAACCATGCACTACAGTTTACATAACAGTTTACACTCTGTCCCCAACAATTTTGTAGGTTATGACAAAATGATTGTTTTTTTCAATTGTGGATTTTAGTTCTCAGTTCGTTCTATAAGGGATTAATTCTTTTTGACTAAAATTAGGCACATGTCTAAAAGAATTATTAAGAAAAGCAAACAGCTTAGAGTTTGGTAAATTTATATAAACATGACAAAATTCAAATATTTTTGACCTATAAATATAGAGATTTTATATTCTTCATCCTAAGTACTTTCATTCTTCCTGAATAATTGATTCATTTCTAAGATTCTAAGATAAATTAAAGAAATGAATTTATCTAAGCTTAAAAGAAAAATGTCTTATCCAGGTGAAGTGGACTGAACCAATCATCCACCTGTTATCTTCTCACTTAGAGTGTTTGATTATGGTTTCTGGCCAAGAAATACACAGCTGTCTCTTTATTAGCCAACTTAGGCTCTGTCAAGTCTTTCTTGTGCATAAATATCTTGAAATATTACATTGAAGTATAGTAAGTATATTTTGCCCATTCCCTGTACTATGTAGAACCTTGGATCTGAACTGAATATATGGGACATTTAGCTTAAATATCAATTTTTTCAAAGGAGAAAACTTTAGTGCAAAAAGGATAATTGCCTGGCTCAGTATAACATAGCTATAAAAGGTTGATTGGTAGAATGAGGTAAGGGGTTGGGGCAAAAATGAAGTTGAAGAACTATGGGAGTCAATAGTCAATGCAAAAGGAGAGAGCCTGACAAGTGATGCCTGAAAATGCCTGAAATTAACATACATAAAATGGTCTACATAAATTCCATTGCCAAGCTAGAGCTGAGGGCTGGTAGAGTCACCTTCTGTTTTGGAAACACATGCACACACACCCTCAGACTACATGATATCACTTAATGATTTTTTTATGCCCTTCAAGGCTTACTTGGATATTCATTTTGCTATCACACTGGGCTGTATAAAAATGTTATCATTGTCAAATGAGCTGCGGAGTAAGAGTCCTGCAAGGTTGAGGAGTGGAAAACTGCAGCATCTATAGTCAGAACTGATGAATAAGTCATGTTTTAGTACAAGGATAATCTGACATCTGACCTTTCAATTACTTGCTATTGAATGTTGGTGGCTAAGGTCTCACAGATGCAAACACAGAGGTAAATTTTAGTTATATAGAAAATGGGAGCCCAATGATTTCAGGTGTACCTCAGTCATGAACAAATCTGATAGAAGAGAGAAAATCATGGTAGCAATGCCAAATAGATATTCTTTTGAGTACTGACCATGTCCAATTTATTGTAGCCTCCAGAAATAAAGTGTTCAGAAGGATTCTGAGGCTCTATTGCTTGACCAGGAGATCAGTCTTTAATATTATTTTCTTCTTTCTACAGAATCCTTAAAAATATGATTTCCTGAATGGCTTTTTTTCCAAGGAAATAATTATCTTTCATATCTATTTTGTGTAACTCTTAGACTAGTCACTGTCATATCCTGTAAGAATTCCTTCTCTATTATTTTTCAACATAACATTCCCTCAAAATTCTCATCCAATAGGTAGAATTTTTTATGACTTTCTCACACCCCTCCAGCCTCATCTCCAGTTGCATGTTGTTACTTGCCTAAGATGTGCATGAAGTTAAACCTGCTAGAAAATGGGCATTGTGGACCTCACAAGCAGGGCCTTTCAATTGGTGTAGATTCTGGGATGATTCCAACAGCCTGTCTGCTCATTTTCAAAGGAAAATACATTATCAGCAGAGTTGAACTGATCTCCTCAGAAAAAATAAACAAATCTCTGACTGCTCTTGGAAAATGCAAAGATCTTGTCAGAGTAAGTTCAATGTTGTTGACAGATCATCAATTTAAGGGTGCTTGTGTGAAAACAAATGTGAGAAGTGATTGGTATATGGCTTTTGGTGGGGTGGCAATGGCTCTCACCAGCTGGAAAGACAAGTTGGAATCCATTTTATACTCAAAGCTGGTTGAAATGCAGTAGTACCAGACTTCAATGAGCAGAGATTAATTTACTAAGACATACCATCTCTTCCCTCAACCTGTATCTATAGATCCTAGAAAAATGCCATAATTAACGTGTCTTGTCCTTACTTAAGTATATTATTTATTCCCATGATTTGTATTAGTTCTGCTAGAGCAAGAGAGCATAATTAATAGTATTCTGCTACTTGGATATTAACTAGAATCATGCTGACTAGAGAGTGGATGGCTTTGATTCACCAAGGGGGGACTTTAATTATTGGTGATAATTTCAAACCTTTCTTTTGTTTATTTAACCAAAATGACAGAACAAATTCCTTTTTGTTCCATCTACATTGGTGCATTCCTAATGGGGAATTTACATCAGCCCATTAAGAAGCACTGGAAAGAGCAGGGTCTGCAGTCAGGCTGACTTGGGTTATATTGCTTGAGGCTGGTGACTTGGGCAAATTATTTATTCTCTTGGAACTTTGGCTCTGACATCTGTAAAACGGGGATAATACCTCCTTTGCTGTGTCTTGTTAGGGTTAGAGGCATCCAGTGGTTAAGACAAAACACAACCAACACGGAAAAAAATTTCTTTAGTTCTTGACACATAATAGGTACTTAGTGGTTATTACTATATGACAACAATAATTTATTGAGAACCTAGATACAAGGAGTCAAAATTGAAAAACCCACCCAAGAGTTTAAGAATTTTCATTTTTTGCAGTCCAGATATAATTTGAACTATTTCCCCATGTGTTAAGTTACTGGAAGTATCAAAAGGATTCCCCATAATCCCTGTATAACATAGCTCAGGGCCATAGATTTCAATGACTTTACCATAAGGATATATATTGAGGCATCAATGATAATAGTTCGCCAAAAGACTTTTGGCTCTAGTGAGTGAAAGCACCTTTAGACAGAATCATTCAGATATTTTGCCTGAGTTTTCACAGACTATTAATCTCAGAATGACTGCATTTCACTTTCTAAAAAAAATGTAATTGAGGCACAGAGTTTCAAAACAGTTTCAGAAAAGACAGAATTCAGACTCTGTAATCTCCAAATTTATCTCTATTATCACTCTCAGTTTATCTTGGCTTTGCTTCTTTTCACTGAAATGATGAATGTTTCAAACAATCACAAGAACTTGTATAACTACTCATCAATAGTTATGAATATAAAAGATACTTTGAAGACCTCCATCAGAGACTTATGATTTCAACCAGCTTGTATCTCAAGTGATTTTTAAAAAAATATAAGATAAAATTGAATATTTGATGGGACACTCTTTTATTATAATGATAACATCTATTAAAAGAAAATAAACCTGGGGCGTGGGTTAAAAATTGAGAAATGTAATTAAATTATATACTTGCTAGCTCATTTTTCATAAATGAATTTCATGTAGTAAAACATTTTTCATTGTGACAAGGAAAAATTAAATTTATCCAGGATGGAACTGCATTAAGGAAGCTTATAGCTAATTGCATAACTTAATATTGGTGGTTTTGAAAGCAGTTTCAGAACATATATGTATATAGCCAACAAATCACATTATTAGGACCATTCTAATTTGAATACACATAAAGTCGTTACAGGAAGTTTCTGGAATATGATATATTTTAATAATTATTAAAGTGATATGACTGAAAAGGTAGAAAACAAGACATTCTGCTAAGTTTAATTAGACCTATCAGGTGAAGAACTGAATATGTAAATATTTCATTGAGTGCTAAACTTCACACAAGGAACTGTTCTAACAGTTGGCAATACTGAACTTGATGCTACTTCAGGTTCATTAGAGACCTAATCTGTGTGAATTATGGTGTCTCTGAGAAGGAAGAATGAGAGCAATATAGAAATAAAAGTGACCTAAAAGATTTCTTAGAGCTTAAATTGGACTCTTTTCTTGAACTGTTTCTGATTTACACCTATATATGTTTCAGTGTGTAATTGTAATTTTTAGCATCTTTGCACTTAAAGGTACCAGAAAAAAAATACCAGGTTACTTTTGGAGACACAGACGTCTTTTTACAATTAAAACCTCTTGGCGGGGGACGGATGTGGCTCAAATGGTTGGGCGTCCATCTCCCATATGGAGGGACCCGGCTTCGATCCCTGGGACCTCCTGGTAAAAACAAAAAACAAACAAACAAAAAAAACCCAAAAAAACCTCTTGGCATCATTTAAGTACAGCTTATTTAGTAGTACTTACAGCTTCATATCTAGATATGTAGTGTTTGTTTTCAGATAGATAACAGATAAATACCAAGATATCTTTATTTTCCATCAACCTGTATCTACGTCCTACAAGTATTATCCGCATATCTAACTGAACTTAATGAAGAACCTTTTTTTGAACCACAGAATAGAACCTCCATTAGGCTTCACCTATTTCAATAGTTCCTTTCAGCAACTATCTTTTACTGCATCTTAACCCCCCAATTTTGAGTAATGGGTGGTGTTCATAATCCAGAGATCCATCAAATGATGTAATTTTCAGAAATTGGCTTAGCTCCTCACTCTATACTGCCAAATGTGCTGTGTATGGGAAGCAGAGCTGAAGAGAGTGAGTTCTCAAAAGAACAGATGCTAGTTTCCAGCTATAGAGTAAATTGGAAATTGCAGACTCCCAGTTTCTTTCAGCCTACTGTCCTGATGGAACTTCCTTTTATCTGTCATGGAAAACAAAAAGTACCTACATATATAGGTATCATATCATATATGGTTTTACAATTGAAGTTTTCATGTCCAATTCAACAGATGGCTATGGTAATACCAATCTTATTTCTAAACTGATAGCTTTTGGGGTTCATTCCACATAGCGGCTAAAGCTACAGTTTGCGACACTCACAGTTTCGGTAGCGTTATCTTATAGGCAGCATGATGTCTTTGTTGAATAATCACTTCTGCTGTGACTTGGCTCAAAGTCAAGGATATAAAGGCAAGAGGGATAAGAAGTGAGTACCATGCAAATTCTAAACTTATTTCTGCAAGGTTTTGGAGCCTTGAATCTATTTATCAAAAGGGACATATAAATTTGAAACATATTCACCTTTGGGAAAAATCACGTACAATCATTAAGTGTTGGCTGTTCATCTATAAAATAGTACCCATACTGTAGAATTAATGAGAGTGTTCTATAAGGCAATCAATTTAAAATACTTAGCAAGTTTCTGGAATATATTAATTAGTCAATATTAGAAGTTATTTATTTTGAGCTTTTTGGAAATATCAGTTCTAACCTTCTTAGATCTAGCAGTATGTGTATTAACACCCCTCCTTGTTTGTTTTTTCCACTTTCCAGCAGTTAGATCCTCTCGTATTTCTTCGTAGACTTGCAAGCTGGATTACATTTTGCACTTAGAATGCTTGATGAACTAGGAAATATTAATAAAGCTGCTTCTTATTCACCTACTTAATGTCAAAATGTAACAGATTGATTAAAGAGAAAGAAGACATGAATAAAATGACAGCATACACATTAAATTTTAATCACTACAGGTTTATCTAAGACATGTGGCTGACACGCTGAAAAGAATTCTATTTGGGTCAGGCAGATGGCAGTGTAGTAAAAAGCTGGTTGAATTCATCCAGTTAGTGGGAGGGTGATATAGAAATTAGGGCATGAAGAACCAAATATTCTTCTTTCTAACCCAAATGTTTAGGCTTTTAAAAGTCACAAATAAAGCTGGTTGGTGTTTTGATATTAATGTATTTGGACTAAAAATGTTGGTGTATGAAATTTAAAGAGCTCTTACTAGAGCAGAATCCTCTGGCACCCATATAATTTAACTCAACAAAGGTTCTGGGAAAGTCTGTAGGGGAAGAGATAACTGAAACAATCCCTATCCATCAAAGACAAGCAGTGAGATGAATTTCAAGTGACAAAATGTTTATGAACACTCAGCTTTCAATTAGTGTGAAACTGAATGTATATATTTTTGAACATGTCATTTAATTTATTCCTTCAAATAAACTGACATGTCTGTCAAAATGAGGCATAAAGTTATTTTAACTGCCTTACTTAAAAGTGTTCAAATTCCTTAGCATAAAATTTAATGGAATCCACAATCTGTTCCCACCTATCTTACCTTACACTTCTCTTGTTTACAAATCCAATAATCCAATTGTCTATCAGAATACCCACTGTTCTTAAATACACCTTTTCATTTGGGATTGAGGGGGGAGGAGCAGGGGAATGTTACAAAAACTCACCCCCATTTTTGTATTTCCAAAATCTATGCATCATTCAAGCCTCAACTCAAATATTATTTCAACCATAAATCTTCCTGCTCTGTTATTCTCCAGGAAAAGAGAATAAGTAGTCTCTCTTTTTTCTTCACGTTTGAGACAATTTATCTATAACTATCTTTTGGAATTTACTAATTTCAATCTTTCATAATAATAATTTATGTATATTCCTTACTAAAATAGTAAGATCCTAAGGAGCAAAGGACTTGTCTTTTTGTTATTGCATATATCGTAGAACCCTGTTCAGCACTTTGCTAACAGTCATCCATTCATATACTCATTTATTTACTCTTCATACTCTTGATGTTCTAGAAATGTGTGAAGGCATTGTGGATACTAAGACGAGAGAGAGAGAGAGTTAGTTAGGTAGTTATTTAGTTAGTTGCCATAGAGTCTTTCTAGGGAAAGACTACACATGTTGTCATGTCATGCTTTAAGTACTATGATATCTGAGGTGGTTTAGTATGCTCAGAACAGAAGATATTCATGAGAGATGGTGAGAGAAGAACATGAAAGATTAGAGATGTGGAATGAAGTCCTTATAGGCTGTGCAATATTTGGGCTTTATCTTATAGGTGATGGGCAGCTGTTAAAGAATTTTAAGTTCCAAAATTGTACCCTCTAATTTTGTGAAGGATGAGTCTTAGGGACCTGAAAATTGAAGAAGTGAGTCCAGTTAAATTTTTGTTAAGGTTAAAAATGAAAAGGAATAATAGATTATTAGGCTGAATTAAGACAGTAGCAAAAGTGACAAAAAGCAGGGGCCTGATTTGGGAGCTAATTTTAATGAAGTTGTGACAAAGTTCCATCATTGATTTGATATGGGAAGGATGAAGATGAAGGAATTAAGGATAACTCACAGCTTCCTGGCATAGGTAACCTGATAGAAACATTAATGAAAGGGACTACAGCAGGAGATGTAGGTTTGGGAATAAAAGAAAATGAGTCAGTTTTAAACCAAAAGAGTTTAGTGTGAGTTGAATGGAGATTGTAGGTCACTGGGAATTAAAGAGATCAGGCAAGTGTAAGGCTAGGATCCTAACTGGTTTGTTCACGTGAATGCTTAAGTTGACTAGCAAGGAAGACATACTGGTGCATGAAGATTGTAAATCAATGGCAAAAATTCTTGGCAGAAAGTGGCAAATTATTTGGAGTTAAGTCCATAAAATTGAGAAGTAGAAATTTTTGAAAGGAATGACCCCCAAAATATATCTGTCACAAAATCTGTCATAGTACCAGTAGGTTTCTGGCATTACTATTGATTGGTTGACAAATCGGTCCCAAGATTTCTGTTATGAAAATACAAATATATTACCAAGGAAGGAGACTGCTTCACCAACTACCACTATGAATGCTGATGGAACAAGAGATAGAACATGAAGGAGGAAACCAAAATTTATTGAGCATCTCCTTTATGTCACTTAAATTGCACAATCAACTTTGAGATTTTATTATTGTTTAGATACAAAAGAATATATCCCAAGTGGCTAAATGACATGCTCCAGAGATGAGTGAATCAGTTCCTAAAACCCTTTTATTTCTATTACAACAGCATGATAATAGCAAGAATGACAATGGTGTTGGTAAATATCATTTCTAAGACACTATGTACCATGTATACACATTTAGTACTCTTAACTTTCCTACATATTAGGTGTTATCTTCATTTAAACATAAGAAAAATGAGGCTCAGAAGAATTGAGTAATGTGACCATTATCATATAGCTAATAAGAGGTATGAAATATAGATTGAAGCCCAGATGGAAATGACTTCCTAGCTCCATTTCCTAACCACTATCCATATTGACTAAATCCTGGATAAGGGCAGAGAATACACAACCTGATTGGATTTTTTGATGTTGTTATTGTTTTTATCTTATATTTCAGTGTATTTGTAACATCCCATTATTTAATACATAATAATCAGGTACTATAAAAATCGAATACTTGCCAATGTCAGCAAAATAACAAAATGCTCTCATTATGCCTTTTTTGCCCTTCATTCAGGAAAATTCACATCATATCCAAATAGTATATAATGCCTTACAATAAGATCCTGTGCTTCAATGGGCAGCTCATCTGAAACTCATTAGGAATGTCTATTTTAATCAGGTGTCTATCCTACTGGACCAATTGAAAGAACCACCTTATATATATTTTTTCTGACAACTCAAAGAAGATACAGTTGATTTGCAGTTGCATTTAGTGTTGTCATTAGTCTCTCTTGTTGGAATGACTAACTTTCATTCAAAGCCAAAAAGTTAAGTGTGCTGGAAAAGTAACACCAGGGCACAGCTTCTCAGTTGGTGAAATTATGTAGCTGAGGCAGGATGTTATCTTGGAACAAAATATAAGAATATGAGAATATGTGGAATGATGACATTTATAGACTAATCATGTTAATTATTTGACAAACAACTCAAAATTAACTCTATTCAAAATGGCTATTCAGTCAGTTAAGTCTAAATAGATGGAGTCTGACATCATTTTCACTATACTCTTCCAAGATGTCTAATAAATAACATAAGCGTGTTCCTCCCCCAGTGTCCCTCAATACATTAATGAAATATGTTTTATAGAAATTACCATGCTTAGTAACACTCTGGGTTGGGAATCAGGAACCAAAAATAAATAAAAATTTAGTTTTTATTCATCTAAGTCAATTAAATTAATAAAAATTAAAGGCACATAAATCCAGGAATGAATCTTAGTACAAGCAGAATGAATTACACATATCAATTGCCAAGCTGTAACGCTACTGTAATGCCAATGTGTTCATGCAAAATGTTTTCACTTCTGCTGCAAATAGGTGAGAAGAACACCTAGTGGTTTTGTCTTAAATGATAAACATTATACTCTCATTACCAAGTTCTGCAATCTTTACAAGTTTATACTTCATATTCTGTTCTATTTAAATTGGATTATTCTAGTATATTACATGAAATTTTAATTAATGCTAGATGTACTTGATAAACCCATAATTAATCCTATACAGATTAAGGTGGGGTGCATCTAATTGTTATTTATAATTTACCAATTGATAATATTTTCAATTTATATATTGTTGTTTTTCCAATGGTATCAGTAACAGTAACTCATTATTTCTCACAGCATAGATAGTTTTCCTTATCCTTATTGACCAATACCTGCCAATTTAAATGTTTTATGCATCATGCACAATAAAGTTTAGACAAATTGGGGATTCAAATCTAGAATTATTGGATTGAAACTTCACCTACAGATTGGACAATGGAGACTTAATTGGAAGTAAAAATTACAATGTGATCTAACAGGTTGTTTGTTGTATTCATTTTTTATTGTTATAATGAATTACCACAAATTTAGCAGTTTAAAACAACACCTATTTGTTATTTCACAGTTTTCGTGAGTCAGAAGTCCAGCACAGCATGGCTCTGCTGGTTCTTAAATTGGCCTCACAAGTCTGAAATCAAGGTGTCGGCTACCTTGTGTTCTTTTCTGATGGCTCTAGGGTAGAGTCCACTTCCAGGCTCATTCAGGTTATTGGCAGGATTCAGTTCCTGTAATCATAAGACTGAGGTTTCTGTTTCCTTGTTGGCTATCACCCGGCCAGGGTTATTCTCAACTTGTGGAGGCTTCCCACATTCCATATCTTGTAGCCCTTTCCATCTTCAAAGCTAGCAAGGATGCGTCAAGTCCTTGTCACACTTCACATCTCTCTGCTCCTTCTGCCTCATCTCCCCACTGAGTTCTTCTTTGAAGTCATTTCTTAAGTGTTTCTTCTGCCTTCCTTTTCTGCATTCAAGGGCTCTTGTGATTGCATTGGGCCCACCCAGAAATCCAGATAATTTCCCAATTTAAAGTTAGCTGATTAGTAACCTCAACACCATCTGCAAATTCCTCTACTGCCGCTGTTTGCACCATCCATCTTAAACATCTGGTGATATAATTTTTAAAAAAATTTTACCCAGATAATATTTCTAGCTAAAAAACTGGAAATTTCAAAATACTAGACATTTAATCGTGTGATTTGATAAACTCAATTTGGTAGATCAAAATGGTCTTGAAGTGTCAAAACTTTAAGCTATGCATTACTCTATGTATGATATAACTAAACAAAAATAAAACAAATTTTGTGGGCAGAAAATAAAATGAACAATAATTGAACAAAAGAAAAGCAAAGAAAAAAAAGAAGCAGATGCCTAGTTGCAAGTCATAGACGGGTGATGCACAGGTGGCTTTTCCTGTGTACTTTGAGCTCTCCACAAAACATCACCTTTCTTTTAGAATTAATGTCTGCACTAAGGGCCTACTGAATGTATTTTAATAGTGTGATGATGACCTTTTTGAATAGCTCCTTGGATTTTTTTCTCTGTTCAGTTAAAAAAAAAAAAAGTTTCCCTTTGGTGTGCTCCCAGAGGATGGAACAGTGTGTGCTTCCTAAAGGGGTTTTCTTGGGCTATAAACAATTGTGTTTACTCTGCAAGGTTCTTTGGGTTTCTTCTGAATTCTCACAGGTGACATTCTGCTTTTCTCTTTCATGTCACTTTTGGCAGTGACTGTCATGTGCTTTCCTGCTGCTGTTTTAATCTCTGCTGTGATTTCTGCTTCCTGACATTTCTGTCTTTTGTTCTTAATTTTCCACTCTTCTTTACATCCCTCTTGTTAGCTATTTCTTCCCATCGTAATAACTATCTTTCTTTCATCCAAAGTTTTGAGTTTTTAGGTGATTCTTACTGTCTGAACTTATTGTTCACTCAATTGACAACTCAGTTATTGAAATATGTATGTGCCCCTCACTGCCCCACCTCCTCCACTCTCTTCTCAAGGTTACCAGTGTTGTTAATTTGCCAAATATGGTGGATATCTTTGCATCCTATCTTCCTGGGTTTCTCTGCTACACTATGGATTCTCCTCCCACTCCTTAAATGTTGGTATTCCCTAGGATTTTCTCCTGCTATTTCCCACTGTTATTCTCACCCCACAGTTCTTTTCTCCAGGGGGATATCATGTATTCTCAGAATTTCATTATTATTTCTTTAGTGATCACTGCCAAATTAGTATCTCTGTACCAAGAAGTCTCTCCTCAAGCATTTTTAATGCCCCTCTAGACATCCTTCCTATCACAGGTTGGTTTGTCAGAAGCAGACACAGAGATAGAGTTAGGTGTGCAAAATGAAGGGGGAAGAAGAAAGCTTGGGCAGAGGGAAATGTTGGAATATGTTGCAGGCCAACATATGTCTCAGCCAGCCTTGTGGGGTGCTCCAGAGCAATAATTATCTATCAGAAGAGTCCTACATTGCTCAAAATGTCCAGGTCCATGTAGTCCCATGTAGCTGGGCAGAAAGTCCTTCCTTGAAGCAGGATCTAGACATCACATCTTCCAATCAATTTTATCATCTAAGTGTTTCCTAATTAACTGAAATTAATGTAATCTTGATGACATCTGCAGTTCTCATTGACCCTTGGTTGAAATCGATTTAAATCTACCTTAAATTATTAATTCTACAAAATATTTTAAAAAACCTAATAAGTGCTAGGTTCTATTCTAGACACTGGGGATTCATCAGTTAACACAACAGACAAAATGTCTGTCCTAACGATGCTTACATTTTAAACAAATAAACAGATATATTATGTTGCAGAATGTAGGAATCTCTTTTCCTCTGGCCCCATATTTTCATGGATGGACTGGAGCTAGTGTGACCCTTCTGGTCTCACTGGAGCTAGTGTGGCCCTTCTGGCCTCTCCTTACCCCTTATTTACTCCTCCCTAAGAAAGTAGTTACCTGGAGTACTTGATTGGTAGGATTGCATTTGACTACAAATGATAGAAAAATCAAAATAGCATTGGATTAAACAAAATAGAACTTAATTTCATTAGTATAAATGTAGGCAGTCCAAGACAGGAAGGACAGGAAACTATTATCATCTGAGATACAGGCTTCCTCTATTTGTTCCTCTGCTAACGTCAACCTTTGGCTTCCACCTTGAGGTTCAAGATGGCTGCTCCATTCCAGCTATCAAATCCACATTTTAAGCAGGGGAGGAAAATGGATAGAAGTAGAGCACACCCCTCCTCCAAGTTTCCTTTAAGTAATTGTCTAGAAGTTGAATGAACAACTTCTAGGTCATTCCACAGTCTATAACTTAGTCACATTGCCACATTAAGCAACAAAGGGGTCTAGGAAGTACATTCCTAATACAGGGTGATTATATGCCTGGATTAAAAACTATTATATATTCTATAATAATACAAAGAAGAAGAGAGTGGTTGTTGGAGGACCCTCATCAGTCTACATTGTTTTATTGGTAAGATTTAATTCTCTAAAAGTTTACAAACACTGGGGATTTACTCCTTTTCTTGCTCCTCTACAACTGATCTCTGTAAGGCAGCCATCTTGGATAGGTCTATTGGTAAAACAGTTCTAAACCAAACTGTTCTACAGGAACTGGTATAAAGTGGGAGAGAATATTAATACGTAGATTTGGAGGAGATAGGAGGTGTAGGGATTATAAGCAGCATCTTTGTTTAGAAGCCATAAAGTCACATTTCATAATTAGTTTTATCAGCAATAAAGTTGACATTTTGAAACTTACTTGTTTGTTTCCTTTATTTCTTAACTGAACCTAATAATGGGAGGATGAATAAAGGGTATTATGTTTCCAATGCCCTAAAAGCAGCATTCTTTGAGATGATTTAAGAAAGACTTAACAAGTGTTTCATCAGTCTGTCTGGGCAACTGAGGTCAGTTTTGGTCTGCACAACTTAGTTTACTGCCCAAACCTGTGGCTCCATCCCCACCCCAGGTAGTGGCAGAAAGTGTGTGGAGCTTCAGTAGTCTCTGCAGGCAATTGCATACCATCTTGGCTTGCACAGCTTGGATTATTGCACACAGCTGTGGCTCCCGCCTCACCCTGGACAGGGGAGAAAGGTGAGAGAAGTTTCATCAGTTCTGGGGTAATATGGGCAGCTTCAGCCTCCATGGTATATAGTACTAACCACAACCTCTGCTCTTACTCTGCCCACAGCAAGGGAAAAAGGGCAAGAAACAGTTGAAAAAGAACTGAAATTATGGGAAAGAAAGGCACAATATATGAAATTAAAAATACACTGGAAGTATATAACAGCAGATTTGAAGATGCAGAAGAAAAAAATCAGTGAGCTTGAAGACAGGGCCTCTGAAAGTGAACACACAAAAGAACAGATAATGAAAAGAATGGAAAAAATTGAAGAGTCTCAGGGAACTAAATGACAGCAAGAGACATGCAAACATATGTGCCATGGGTGTCCAAGAAGGAGAAGAGAAAAGAAAAGAGTAGAAGGAGTATTTGAAGAAATAATGGTAGAAAATATCCCAACTCTGCCAAAGGACATAAATATCCGTGTCCTAGAAGCATCAAAAGACACAACTGGCTGAATGTATAAGAAAATATGAGCTATCTACATGCTGTTTACAAGAAACTCACCTTAGAATCAAGGATACAAACAGCTTGAAAGTGAAAGCCTGGAAAAAGATATTCCATGCATCCAGTTACAAAAAAAAAAATCTGGAATAGCTATACATATATCATATGAAGTTGCTTTAAAAGCAAAGCTGTTATTAGAGACAAGGAAGGACATTATATATTAACAAAAGGAATAATTCACCAGGGAGAAATAACAACTAACCAGGGTGCCCCAAAATACATGAAGCAAACACTGAACGGAAAAATAGATGTCTCTACAATAATAGTTGGAGACTTCAATACATCACTGTCATCATTGAATAGAACATGTGGGTAGAAGGTCAATGAAGAAATTGAAAGCTTGAATAATATTATAAATGAACTAAATCTAATAGACATATATAGAATATTGCACCCCAAACAACATACATTCTTCTTAAATGCTTATGGATCTTTCTCTAGGATAGAACATATGTTGGCTCACAAAGCAGATATCAATATATTTAAAAACATCAAAATTATACAGATCACCTTCTCTGATCATAATGGAATGAAGCTGGAAATTAATAATAGGCAGAAAAAGGGAAAATTTATAAATATATCAAAATTAACACATTCTTAAATAATCAGTGGGTCAAAAAAGAAATTGCAAGAAAATTCAGTAAATATCTTGAGATGAATGAAAATGAGAACATAAAATATTAAAATCTATGGGATGCCACAAAGTAGTGCTGAGAGGGATATTTATAGCCCTCATTGCTTACATTATAAAAGAAGAAAGAGCTAAAGTTAATGACCTAACTACACAGCTGGAGGTACTAGAAAAAGAACAGCAAACTATTCCCAAAGTAAGCAGAAAAAATGAAATAACAAAGATCAATGCAGAAATAAATGAAATTGAAAACTAAAAAACAGGAGAGAGGATTAACAAAATCAAAAGTTGTTTCTTTAAGAAAATCAACAAAATTAACAAACACTTAGCTAGACTGATAAAAAAAAATAAAGAGAAAATGAAAATAAATAAAATCAGAAATGAAAGTGGGTACATAACTACTGACCCCACAGAAATAAAATAGAACATAAGAGGATGCTATGAACAACTATATACCAACAAACTAGACAAAGTAGATGAAATGGACAAATTCATAGGAAACATACGAACAACCTACACTTACCCTAGAAGAAAGAAAAGACCTCAACAAGACCATCACAAGTAAAGACATTGAAACAGTCATCAATATCCTTCCCAAAATGTAAAGCCCTGGAGCACAAGATTTCAAAGATGAAATCTACCAAGGATTCAAAGATTTAATCTTACTCAAACTCTTCTAAAAATGTGAACAGGCGGGAATGCTACCAAACTCATTCTATGAAGCCAATATCACGTAATACCAAACTCAGTTAAAGACATTATGAAAAAAGAAAATTACAGACCCATTTCCCTAATGAATATAGATGCAAAATTCTTCAGCAAAATACTTGCTACTCTAATCCACCAACATATTTTTAAAAATTATTCATCATGATCAATTCCAGCCATGCAAGGGTGATCCAAAACAAGAAAATCAATCAGTGTAATATATCACATTAATAAATCAAAGAAGAAAAATCACATGATCACCTCGATTGATACAGGAAAGGCATTTGAAAAAATACAGAATCATTACTTGATAAAAACACAACGAAAGATAAGAATTGAAGGAAAGTTTCTCAACCTGATAAAGTGCATATATGAAAACCCACAGCTAACATTGTACTCAATAGTGAAAGACTGAAAGCTTTCCTTTTGAGATTGGGAATGAGACAATGATGCCCATTGTCAGTACTGTTGTTCAACATAGTGCTGGAGTTTCATTGTGCTATAGCAATCAGGCAAGAAAAAAGAAATAAAAGGCATTCAAATTGCAAAGGAAGAAGAGAAACTTTTTGTTATTTGCTGACAATATGATTCTATACCCAGAAGGTCCTGAAAAAGCTACAACAAAGCTACTAGAGCTAATAAACAACTTCAGCAGAATGGCAGGATACAAGATTAATATGCAAAAATCATTAGAGTTTCTATACACTAGTAATGAGCAATCTTAGGAAGAAGTCAAGAAAAAAGGTCCATTTACAATAGCGACAAAAAAGAATCAAATATTTAGGAATAAACTTAGCCAAGGATGTAAAGGACCTGTACTCAGAAAACTACAATGCATTGCTAAAAGAAGTCAAGTAAGACTAAATAAATGAGAGGACATTCCATGTTCATAGATTGGAAGACTAAATATTGTGAAGACATCAATTCAACGAAAATTGATTTACAGATTCAATGCAATCCCGATAAAAATTCCATCAGGCTTTTTTTTTTTTTTTAATGAAATGCAAAAGCCTATTATCAAACATATTTAATAGGGTAAGGGTTCCCTAATACCCAGAAACATTTTAAAAAGGAAGAACGAAATAGAAGGACTCTCACTTCTGGACATTAAATCATATTACCTAGCTACAGTGGTAAAAACAGCATGGTACTCGCATAAAGATAGACCTATATACTAATGGAACTAAATTGATTGCTCAGAAACAGACCCTCATATCTATGGTCAGATGATTTTAGACAAGGCTGTCAAGTCCACCCATCTGGGGCAGAACAGTCTCTTTAACAAATGGTGTTGGGAGAACAGGATATCCATATCCAAAGAAAGAAAGAGGATCCCTATCTCACATCTTACACAAAAATTAACACAAAATGGATCAAGGACCTAAATAGAAAATTGACATCCATAAAAGTCCTAGAAAAAAATGTAGACAACATCTTCAAGACATTGTGGTAGGTGGTGGTTTCTTAAACCTTACACCAAAAGCATGAGCAACAAAAGAATAAATAGATTAATGGGACACTTTCACACCTCAAAGGACTTATCACAAGGGTGAAAAAGCAGCTGACTCAATGGGAAAAAATATTGGGAAATCACATATCTAAAAATGCTTAATGTCCATATTTAAAGAGATATTACAACTCAACAATAAAAATACAAACTACTTGATTAAAAAATAGGCAAAAGACTTGTATAGAAATTTGTCCAAAGAAGAAATACAAATGGTGAAAAAACATGTGAAAAAAATGCTCATTGCTAGCTATTAGGGAAATGCAAATCAAAATTACAGTGAGATATCATCTCATATCTCATAGAATGGTTATTATTTAAAAAAAAAAAGAAAACAACCCAGAAAACTACAAGTGCTGGAGAGGATGTGAAGAAATAGGAACACTCCTTAACTGTTAGTGGGAATATAGAATGGTGCAGCCTCTATTGAAGACAGTTTGGTAGTCCCTCAGGAAGCTAAATGCAAAACTGCCATATAATGTGGCAATCCCTCTATTAGGAATATATCCAGAAGAACTGAAAATGGACATGAACAGACATTTGCACACCAATGTTCATAGCAGTATTATTCATAATTGCAAAGAGATGGAAACAACTCAGGTGTCCATTAATTGGTGAGTGGATATACAAAATCTGGTATATACATATGACAGAATACTATGCTGCTGTAAGAAGAAATGAAATTGGGACATATATGACAACATGGATGAAGCTTGAGGATATTATGCTGAGTGAAATAAGCTAGACACAAAGGGACAAATATTGTATGTTCTCACTAATATGAGCTAAATACAAAGAATAAACACATGGAGTGAAAATCTAGAGTATAGTTTACTAAGAGTATAGTATAGGATGAGGGCTGAGAAGGGGTACTGATGTTTAATGCATGCAGAATTTTTAATTCACTTGACTGTAAAAGTGTGGTAGTGGATAGAGTTGATAGTAGCACATTGTAATGAGTATAACTAACACGGCTGGTTTACAAATGTGATTGTGGCTGAAATGGGTGGTCTAGGGACATAAGTGTCAATTGAAAGAAAGCTAGAGAATAATCTAGGGAGTGTATAGCGTAGTGAACCCAGTAGTGGATGAGGATTGTGGTTAGTAGTACAAATACAAGAATGTTCTTCTGTGAACTAGAACAAATGAGTGTCACTATTACAAGGTAGTAAGAATATGGTGATGCATGGTAAAAATACAATTAATGTCACTTATGGACTATAGTTAACAGCAATATTGTAATATTCTTGCATCAGTGTCAAAGAAGGTACTATATCAATGCTAAAAGAAAATAATAGGGGGTATGGGATTTTTTTTCCTTTGGACTGAGAAAAACCTTCAAAAATTAACTGAGGCTATGACTGTACAACTCTGTAACGAACTGAGAGCTACTGAGTGTACAATATGGATGGATTTGTATATGGCATGGGACTGTATAACAGTGAACCATGTGGTGGATGATGGACTGTGGTTAATAGTACAAATATGAGAGAGTTCTCTCATGAACTACAACAAATGTATAATACTAGTACATGGTGTTAATAATATGGGGTGTATGGAAAATATACCAAATATAAGATATAGACCATTGTATAATGTTAGTAATTTTTTGATGATTTTCTTTCATAATATATAACAAATATTCCACAGCAATGCAAGGTGTTGGGGAGGAGTGATATATGGGAATTATGCACATTATGCATGATTGCTTTCTAAATTCACAATTTCTCTAACAAAAAGAATACTAAACAAAGTGAGCAGAAACCACAGCCTGTATTGTCCACCATATATTTTCTATGCTGAGAAATTATGCTTACTACCATGCTCTTGATCTTCCTAAAATAACCTAGAATATTATTGGGAAATATCTGCTCCATTCACCCTCTTCATCTGGACTTATTTCTCTTGCCAGGAAAGGACCCTTCTCCCTCCCCTCATTTTTAGCTCTGTTACTGGTTAATGAACATAGGAATTTACTCCGGGAGAATTTCACAAACTAACACAAAAGGATTATTGCTCCACAGAGCCCTTTTGCTTCATGCTCCACCAAAAAAATGGAGTGTTTTTGATAACAGAGGTTTGTTCCCCTGTGGTCATAGATGTTCCGGCTATAACCATCCCATACTTGGGAAAAAAATTGGTGCATGTAATAACTCACCTGGGCAACACTGGGAAGCAGGAGTTAGTTCTCAGTGGAAGTAGGAAACCTTCCTGTTTACCCTGCTCCCTGAGGACTTGCATAAGGAATTTGGCCTCAAAAGTCCAAGTCTATACCAGTTCCAATTCAGAATCTCTCAGTTAAATATCAAATCCTAATTGAAAATAATGGCCCTAAGGTTTTATAATTATTTCATACTGAAAAGGTCTTCTTTAGAAGCATTTATTTGCCTTCTTTTACAAGCATATAACTATAAAGAGTTATATGTACATACCTATATTATAAATCAAATTTGATTCACACTTTCTTTTAAAATCTGGAAACAGGATTTATGAAGTCCGACAGGCATTTTCTCTTTCTGGACTGAATTTTCTTTTCAACATTTTAGAATGAGTGTAATATGTCTTCAACCAATTTGAATCCATTCTGGTCTATGTCAGAATGAATGATATTTTTCATTAGTTTCTGGTGTCAGTTAATATGCATTGTCCATGGATAGCAGCCGAGACACTCTCTTGCCATCTTCGTCTTTTCCTATGACTTACTTAAATGTTGCTCCAGTGTTTGTTGAATAAACACTACTTCTAATTCAAAATTTCTGAATTAAAATTTATAAACAATGAAAACTTTTATAATTCTAAAGGCACAGTCTGTCAAAATTGAATTAAGCAAATATGTCTTTTTGGTTCCAAGGTGCTCATATTTCTTGGTATTAGAAATAACAGCAATAAGGTGAAACTATCAAACTCTCTCTGAAACAAACATCTTATGAAGATGCATAACACAGGAGCTACGAAATTAAGAAAGAGATGGAATTATAAAGAGTCCTATTACTCTGGAAATTATATCTCTAACAGTTTGACTTTTATTATTCTTACATTTACTTACCTCTTATTCAAGAATCCTATAGTTTAGCACTTGTTTTTCATTTTATGCTTTTGCTTTTCCTCACTTAGGTTTTAAGCTCCCAGAAGACAGGAAGTATACCTAAAACTTTTTTTTTTCTCCTTCAGCATTTCCTTCACAGTGCTGAGCATTTAACGGATGCTTAAACTTCTTGGTTAATGGCCTTTTATTTTTTGAGCTGAAATATATATATTTTTTCTCTCAATGAATTAATTGAAATCCATTTGGTGGCAAGTATGCATGTAATTCTGATCCAAGAGAGGAAGTATTGGGAGGTCTAAGGCAATTCATTCATCATGATAGAGCTTAGAGTATGTAGCACTTTGATATTATTTATGAATTCCAAAAAAGAAGGAGTATGTTTATAAACTGGTCTGTTCCTTTGGGTGTGATCCCCTTTGATTGTATTGGATTTAGGTGAGAAGTTTTTGATTAATTTATGTTAAGATAGGGCAGTAGGGTGTAACTCAGGTTAAGTCCTTGCAACCTAGGTGGGCTGATATAAATAGGCAATCACTCAAGAAGACACAGAAGAAGATACACGGGAAGAGAGAGCTCCATACATGCCAGAGGAAAGAAGTTTGTCATGACACAGAAGAGAACTTTGATCCTGTGGCTCCGGGAAGAGAGACAAGCCTTATGCCAGCCTGTAGCTGAGATAGAGGAAGGCTGAACCCTCAAGGAGATTGGCAACCATCTTGCTTCAATATGTGGCAGCTGACTTTGGTGAGAAACCAACCTTGAGTTGGACTCTTTAGGGCCTTGTAACTGTAAGCTTTTATCCCAAATAAATACCCTTTATAAAAACCAAGAGATTTCTGGTACTTTGTATCAGCACCTCTTTGGCTAAATAATATGGAATATTTCTTGTAGTAGGCTAAGAATGTCTGACATATAATATACTTGTGGGTGACAAGCAGACAAAATGATAAATGGGGTCATTGTACTATTACATGGGAAACTTTGACTAGGAACTTATCACCCAGCGTCTTTTATTGTCCGCATCTACTCCAGGAAATTGTTCAAAACTGTATCAGATAAGAGTTTCTTGTGAGGAATTGATAGTTACATATTTGGTGCAATAATGATTCCCTTGTGATTTGCTGCTTTCCAAAAGGTCTTATTAAGTGTCTGCCAGCTCAGGCTGACATTCCAAAACAGAGTTTAAACCAACTGAATGCTCAGAAATATTGTTATCAAGAGACATAACTGGGGTCTGAATACCATGACCTATTTTTGTATAGGATTTTTACAGAACTGGCAACCTGTCAATTTTATTTGTTGATTAACTACCATGAAATATTGTAGGAAAAAAAAAGTTTCATTTTCTCCTCTATGGCAAGACTAAGCCTAGAATACCACATTTCCAAATCCCATGTACCTCTGTCTCTTATTGTTTGAATAATTATTCATAACTAGAAAGGGTCAATGAAGCATCAATATAGTCAAAAGTTGAGAATCTGTTTTATAGGAAAATGAATAAATGTGCAGGTGAAAAAAACATTTTATCATTTTTTCCATAGAAGAACTATTTATACCATTTTGTTTTGTTCAGGCAGAATCAATTTCAGTTTGTTATAGTTTTAATGCCTGGAATGTAAGAATGAAACTCATTTCAGAAATGGAAAGTAACAATCTAGCACACATTGCCTTTCTTTTCCTAGTTTATCTCAATTCTATTCACTCTTAGGAAAATAATGGACATTTTTTTCATTGTCCTTTCTTCTCTTAAAGAAATATTTTAAAGCAAGTGTTAATTTTTACTGGTATCTTGGCAATGATTTTCAGATATAGTATAATTCAAATCTGGTGCTTATATTTTAATTTTAGAATTAAGGGAAAATTTTCAGATTTTATCCTCTAGAGGTAAATGTCCGGTGAAAATCCACGGACTGTATTTTTTTTTAAGATTTATTTTTTATTTATTCATTCCCCCTCCCCTCATTGTTTGCCCTTGCTGTCTGCTCTCTGTGTCCATTTGCTGTGTGCTCTCCGTGTCTGGTCATCTTCTCTTTAGGTGGCACTGGGAACCGAACCTGGGGCCTCTCATGTGGGAGAGAGGTGTTTAATTGCTTGAGCCACCTCAGCTCCCTGCTTTGTTGTGTCTCTCATTGTCTTTCCTCTTTTTGTTTCCTTGTTGCATCATTTTGTTGCATCAGCTCACTGTGCCTGTCTGTTGTGCCAGCTTGCTGTCTTGCTCATCTTCCCCAGGTGGCACCAGGAACCTAACCTGGGACCTCCCATGTGGTAGGCTGGAGCTCAATAGCTTGAACCACATCCACTTTCCTCCATGGCTGTATTTTAATGAAAATAATTCAACTTTTAAGATTACGAAGAGGGCCTAGAGCCAAGAGTCTGAAATTCCTGGTACAACTTCAATATATTGATACCCCACTCATTTATTCATAAATATTTATTGATCCAGGTTTTGGAAATACAACATAAAAAAGGCAAGATCTGTGCCCGCAGGTAGTTTATTGCAGTAAGTATAAGATAATTGCTGGTATTACAAATTCGAAGGCAGACAAGATTAATCATGGCACTAGAAGCAAGAATATTTTACAGATAAACTGATGATAGAGGAAAACTTAACCAATTAAGACAGGACATTGTTAATATTTTTAAAAATACTTACAATTACTAAAAAGAAAATTTTGATAATTTTGGGCTAAGTCAAAAACAAAGATGACTTTGAAATTAGGAGGAAGGATATATAAGCCCCGAATGGGGCCACCCAAATAAATTCTCTCCATTTGCTCAGAGTTGGCTAATTCCTGAAGGGCAAAGTTATATGTTAGGGAAAAGTGATATAAAATATAATCAGAATATTGAAAATGATACTTCTTTCCTTTTATTCCCTTCTTGAATCAATTTTAAGTTGTTGGTAAATGTATTGAACATAGTATATATGCCTGTGTATGCACACATACACACATTTTTTTTTTACCAACTAAACAAGACATATTCCTTATTACTTTTTAGGCAAGCTATACAAATTATACCATTCTTTTCTTGGGCAATTTTCATATTCAGATGGCCACTCTCTTTAAAGTTTTATTAAATAGCAAAAATGAGGAATTATGCAATTATCTATACAATTCAATCTGCAAATCACATTTTTCAGTCACATTTTAAAAAATATTCAGATAAGTATGTCATATTTATTTTGCACTCAGTTAAGTGGATAATTGGCATAATCAATTAACATCAATCTTCTCATTCCCAGATCAATCTATAGGTCCCAAGTTTCATCTAGGTCTTACGTCTAGTTGCTATAGAATATCGTGTTGGCTTTCAAAATTATTAGAAATCATTACATTCAACTCCACCCAATCACAAACTTCTTCCCAAACTTGTTCCTCTTCCTTTAATCTCCATCTTCACTTAAGATACCCATTGCCCTGGTTAATAATACAGTTATAAGAATGTTCTTCTATGAACTAGAAAAAAATGTATGTCACTATAACAAGGTGGTAAGAATATGGTGATGCATGGGAAAATACAATTAATATAATTTATGGACTATAGTTAACAGCAATATTATAATATTTTTGCATAAATGTCAAAGAAGGTATTATGTCAATGCTAAGGGTCAATAATAGGGGGCTATGGGATTTTTTCTTTGGGACTAAGAAAAACATTCAAATGTTTACTGGGGCAATGACTGCAGAACTTAGTGATGAAAATGAGAGTCACAGTGGACACTTGGGATAGAATGTACAAGGCATGGGACAGTATAACACAGTGAACCATGTGGTGGAAGATTGACTGTGATTAACATTACACATATGAGAATGCTTTCTCATGAGCTATAACAAATGTACAGTACTAATATACACAGTGCTAATAATAGGGGTTATATGGAAAAACATACAAAGTTTTTGCTATGGACCAAAGTTAGTGGTACTAGTCTGATGATGTTCTTTCATAATCTGTAACAAATGTTCCGTAGCGATGTAAGATGTTGGTGGAGGAGTGTTGTATGGGAATCCTGCACATTATGCATGATTGTTTTCTAAGCTCACAACTTCTCTAGTAAAAAAGAGAAAGAAAAAAAATGAACTCACCAAAAGACATATCTGAACATATTTGTTTTAATTTTTAACTAACTTCATGCCCCAGACATGGGAGTCAGACATATTCAACTTACAGTTTTGTTGATGTTTTTATTGTTGTCACTCAATTTTATTGTTGTCACTTGTTAACTTAGAACTTTCTTGCAGATTTTGCCCTTGAAAAATGGAATTTTTAATTCTTTTAGTTATAAGAGTACAATAAAAATTCCCAAACTAATAAAAAAAGATACTCATTGCCATATCCCCTAAGATAAAATACTTGCTATTACCAATTTAATTTCTATATTTCCTTTGCTTTCATATCCAATAATTTAATGGTCTTATTGAAATCACCCCTGAAATGTTGACCCAAATACTTCTTTTCACTCTCCTGCTACACTTTTGGCTCCAAATTGAATTTATTTGGGTTATTGCAAAGTTCTCTCTTTGCCTAACAATTTTTCTCCACTTGATCTTATGTTCCATATTTTCAACTAAGGAAAACAACTACCCCACAAAATTAAAGTAGCCCATGCCTTTTCCCATCCCCAAAACTTTATTTAGATTTCTATTACCTGTAGGATAAAAATTTAACTTCTTAGAAAACCATAAAACTTCTCAAACATATGATTCCTAATATGATTCACTTTTTAAAGGAATATTCCTCTTACCTTTCTTATCCTCTTCCTGTGACTCTGAACCTTAGTCTCAACAGACAATTCTGATTTAATGTATTTGTACACGCTCTTCCTCCTATCTTCAGTGCCCTTTCTTCCTTAGTCAACTCCTACTTAGACTAAAAAACCCAGCTCAGATATCATCCTCAGTTTTAAGGTTCTTTGTATGCTCCACTTAAGACATCAGTTCTTGTGGCTCTCTTGTTTCTACAGCAAGAATACTATAAGAGCATTTAGAAGGAGAGATGGGGAATTTTTAACACAGTATGTGGTCTCCTGGTAAGCCTGTGTGCTTCTTTAAGAGAGGCACTATATCTTACTCATTGTTGTGTCCCACGTCCTTTCAACAAAGGATGGTAAATAGTAGGGTTTCAACATTATTTGTTGAAATAAAGAAAGAAAGAATGAAGTCCCGAGAAGCCTGAGGATATTTGTCCATATTACTCATAAATTTAACCATGGCTTGAATATTATAGTTCAAATGGTTAGATCCTCTTAGTGTTCACTAATGGTTGTTATTGCAGTAGTTGTATCAATAAGAAAAAAATTTTTTCTGTAGAAAAATCTACCAGAGCTGGAAGGAAGCTTAGATACAATCTTGTACAACATTTTAATTTTAACAATGAGGAAACTGTGACCCCTAAAATTAAGTAATTTGACCTATATTTCACAGTTGATTGGTAACAGAGCAAGTACTGATTGTTAAGCATTATACTTATTTTCATTATGCTACAGTCGATGCTCTGCTGTATACAGAGAAGAACCAGATTTTATATATGTATCCTGCTTCTCATCTGAGTTCCTTCACAGAAACTAGATTTATGTTTCTTAATAAACCTTCCACAGTATTCAACCCACTAATAGGTGGTTTTCTTTCTTTTTTTCCTTTTATCTAATAAAATGTTGTGGTAACATTGCTTTATCAATTTTGAATGTGTGACAGAATTTAATTAACCAATAATGATCTGTAATTCTGAGTATTTTATCAGTTTGTTCTACAGATAATACATGTTTGAAAATATTTCTCTATCTTAATGTATTTTAGTTACAATAGCTGTATTTTGGTAAGATTAGCATAAAATATACAACTTTTTTCTTAGTAAGTTGATTTTGGAAATAGCTATTTTAAAATGTGTATTTCTAATGGTTTTTATCTTGATCTTCTGTACCCAAATTTAACAAACTTACTTAAATATATTATGTAAGTAACCACAATATCTGTTTATTATTTCAGTGTAAAGTGCTTTTTGGTAGGTTTTTAACACTAAAAGACCTAAATTCTGCTCATTTAGAGAAGTAAACATATCTGTTCACTCCACATAAAAATGTAGTTACCAAAACACTTTGAGGTGTAGATTCTTTGTCATTCAGTCTTGCAACTCTTAGGTTCTGGTTCAGAGGTACAAAAAGAGCATTTGTAGGAAGAAACCCTGAGTTCTGCTGCTAAAGAGCTCTGAGATGTTGGACAATTCATTTAATTTATTGGCTTTTCATTTTTTCATCTGCTAACTAGGTGTATTACCATTAAAACGTAAACTTTAAAAGTCAGTGTTATGCTATTTTAGTTGCCATCTTTATTCTTCTCACTGAGGCAGGGTAGTGTCCTGCTTAAGGGTCCAGGAGCCATGCTTCCTGGGGTTGTGATTTCTGAGTCATTACCTCAGGAAAGACACTTAAACTCCCCATGCCTGTTCCTTCTCTATAAAAATAGGGGTAACAATAGTATCTACTCCTAGGTCTGTCTTGAAGATGATGTGAGTCATTACATGGAAAGCACTTACAACAGCGGTGGCATGTGGTAATTCCTCTTCCTCTCTTGTAACTACCTGCCCATTACCTGTTGCTATAATGACAGATTTACTAATAATCAGCCAACTCACAAGTTTTGTATCATAGATGGAAATAACTTTGAGATAAAAAAAAATGTAACTTCATGGGGAGAAGACTCAATCCATGCACACTTTCACCCACTGTCAGAAAT
This sequence comes from Tolypeutes matacus, assembly GCA_026826555.1. Lineage (NCBI taxonomy): Eukaryota > Metazoa > Chordata > Mammalia > Cingulata > Chlamyphoridae > Tolypeutes > Tolypeutes matacus. The sequence continues at coordinate 1,894,941 of JAKSZT010054457.1, forward strand.
GGAGTTTCCCTAAGGATTAAGTACATGTGATGGGTTCTTAAGGAGGCAGCTCTGGCACTGTAATGAGCAATCACAGACATCAGTACACCTGAAGAAGTGTAATCCTGACCTCTACTTTACTCATTCTTTTTTTTTTTCTTTATTACTTCTTATATACCTTTTTATTTTTTTAATTTTTTTTTTATTTTTATTTTTTATTATGGGTAAAAATCAAAATTCTCACAATACATACAAACATTTGCAAAATGATATATAAATATATTGCATATATGTGTATTTGCTTACAAAAATGTTATTTATATATATATATATATATACATTTATTTTAAGAGGTGCTTAGATTACCTAAAATATTACATGGAACCCACTGGGATTCCCATGTTGCCCACCTCCCACACGAGTGGGAGAGAGTGTGGTCTACAGTGTGAACTGTGGTCTATGGTTGGTGGCAAGGCTCCAGGATGTGTAAGTTCATTGAGGTTGGTGGGCCACACTGTGGGAGATGTTTACTTTACTCATTCTTGATACTCTGCTCTTTTACCCCACATCTCAAACAATGGCTCCTTTTTTTTTCTCTTTTAAGTCAATAAATACTTCAAAGATCTTTTCAAGCTATAGATTTAGGCTGTAAATTCATGTTTCAGTTTTTTATATTAAAAGTTTTTAATGATAATTATAGCATCATGGCTATTATGCCTTCAGGCTTTAACACTATCCTTGAAGATTTTTGAATACAAATATGTTGCTTCTTTCTTTAAATAAGGTGGATAACAACGATGGGCAATGGCCATCCCAGGGAATGGAGAGGGCCTGCATCTGCAGGCAGGATCATCCCACCCACTATATCCACGGGATATAAGCCCTCTCTCACTTGGAGGTGGAGTGGACATCACCATCCCAGTCCCCTCAGGATTGGGGGAAGAACTTTGGACTAGAGTGGACTTGATGGTATTCTGTTGTTCACATATGGTGATTCTAGCAATGGAAGAAATTATAACAATGAGTTATACAGCAAGTAATTACAACAAGTGGAGGCAGTGGCCACTTGACACTTTTGGGGCAGGGAGGGGACGAGCAGTTGAAATACAGGGGCTTCTTTGGGGAAAAAAAATAGCAACAAAAAACAATTCACTGTGTCTGAGTACTAACTATGAATGAGGCCCTATACTAAAGGCTTTATAGCATCATCTAAATAAATTAGAAAAATGATCCTTTTTCAGTATTATCTGCATTTTTCAAATAATAAAATTGAAGTTCACAGATTTAAGTGACATTTCCAAGAATGCAAAGATACATAGTCAGTAAATGGTGGAATCAGAGTTTAAAAGTCCTTTACTCTTGCTTAAAAGGTATGTCCCCAAGCACTATTCAAATGTGACTCATCTCCTAAAATAGGATGATATGCTTCACTCCATTTACTGATTCAGACTTTAACAGACAAACCTAAATGGAGGAATGGTCACAGCAGTTGCTGCTCAAAGAATATAATGATTCTTCCTCCTGAAATAGGCTCACTGTGAAATAGCTTCCCAGTAATTGTGAAGTTTAGGGTTTCTCCTCTACTGTTTGTGCTTGGTAACCATAGTATCGAGCAAGCACGGAGGTGATTGGTTTTATTTTCTAAATAAACTACCCAAGAACAGCTTACTAGGAGCTAGGTGACCTATTCAAAAGAAAGTGGCATTGTTCTTGTCAAAGTGATCATTGATTTTTCTCTTGGTTTTCTGTAGAGAGTCGCAGGATAAATTTCTATTTGCTATAAAATAGAAAAAAGTGTTCTCCAACAGACTTCTGTGTTTTAGAATTACAATCTCGGAAGTGAAAAAAATTTAATTAGGTAATAATCAGTTTTCCTTAAAATTTAAAATTTTTTTTTGAGATTTATCAAGACAAAATGGTCCAAAAGAAAGGAACTAACCCAATTCAAATTTCTTCTGTGGTATTTGAGGAAACAGAATTTGTAAAAGCAACTGAATTTGAAGAAAATTATCCTTTTAGTTATACATATGCCCTTCTTACAATGTAATTTAAGCTTTATACATGTCATTTACTCATACATTGGGAAAATCTTTTCTAATTTGATGGGTCAAACAAATTGCTAGAGGTTTTAAAAATCATAGTGGAATACAATTTGCTCCATTCAATAAGAATATGCTATCTATAGCCAAAGCGGGATAACACCATCATGTGAAGCATTAAGCAAACACAAAGAAAGTTTGTGATTAAAACTCTTTCCATCTTTGTTCTTTTTAGTGACCCAAAGGATTAGTTAAGTAATAAGCATTTTCCTATGTAGATTCAAAGTGGTATCCAGAGGGATTATCATCAAGTTTACATGGGTTTTACTTCAAATAATTTAAGGATATCTTTTGTGAAAACTCTTAAACATGATGTGTGTCCATGTGGAAGCCTTGGACCAGGGTAATTTTGGATTGCTGCCCATTTCATTTCCCAACTGAAGAGAATTTATACTGCCTCTTGTCACAACTGCTTGAGCACCCTCATCATCTTTAGGTCAAAGATGCATTTTTAAAAAGAGCCCAAAGGCTCATTTACAGGACATAATAGAAAGTAACAGCTGGGGAGACGTTGTTAATGTCTACTGGGTAATTAAATTAGTTCTCAAGATAAGCATGCAGACTGAAATACATATTTACTTGAGAAATCACAGTAGCTCCCAGAGAGCTCTTATGGGCTGTCAGGTAAATAGCAGCATTAAGTAGAAATGAGGATATAGGGCAGTATGTGACAGGAAACAAAAATGTTGGTTTCTTTTTCTATGTCTGATATGTTCCCTTGTGGCCCTGAGGGTGTTAGTTACACTTTGCTTCTTCTGCCTGTGCATTAACGAGTTTTCCTATATTTTCCATATTATTGTTACTTAGGAGATCAGGCATTTTGTCATTCTCAATTTTAACCCACTGAGTACCAGGAGGGAAGAACAGAATCTGTTATGTGAGCATAGAAAGATTAACTAAATAATAAGAAGGAAGCATCCATAAGGTTACAAAAGGGCAATGACAGAGATCAATAGGCTTACAGTTGCAAGGGAGAAGAAAATAAATTTTGAATGTGAACTACTGAATAGGCCTATGAACTCAAAAGTCATCAGATCAGACTAGGGTCTTTAAACGAGCATTAATTTGAATTCTTAATAGCTTTATTAAAGAATTGGAGCCCTTTGTACTGAAGACTGTAGAGTCCTCTACCCCAGTCACCCAAAGAGATGTTGGCCTAAATAAAAACATGGTGTTATTTTTCTGTAATGACTTATTCAAATCTTGTTTCTCTCTACCCACTTTTTCTGTCTCGTGGTTTCAACTTTTACCTTTATGATGCGAACATTTATTTGTAATTATGGCCTTGATTTGTCAAGCTCTAGCCCTGATCCTCTACTTCCTCATAGAAGATCTCCAATAGGATACTGAATTAATTACTTCAACATAATAAATTCAAACCATGTTTATTCTTTCCTGTAAACAGATTCTGGTTTGCATCATTCTTATTTTTGATAATGGCATAATGATGATATCATCATTCTCCTTGGCTCAAAATCCTCAAAGTTAACTTTGAGATATTTTGACTTTACATTCCATATTCAAACTATTAAAAGTCATATTACTTCCAAAAAATATTTAGTACAACTATATTGTATTTTGATGATACACCACTTAATGGGAGAAAACATTTGGCAATCACAAATCTGATAAAGGTTTAATAGCCATGATATAAAAGGAGATCATAAAACTCAACGATAAAAAGACAAGCTATTTGATTAAAAAATGGGCAAAAGACTTGAAAAGAAAACTGTCCACAGAAGAAATACAAATGGCAAAGAAACATATGAAAAAATGTTCAACATCACTAGAAACTAGGGAAACGCAAATAAAAACTACAATGAGATATCATTTCACAACTATTAGAGTGGCCACTTTTAAAAAGTCAGAAAACTGTACATGTTGTAGAGAATGTGGAGAGATAGGAATGCTTATTCACTGTTGGTGGGAATGTAGAATGGTATAGCCACTGTGGAGGACTGTTTGGCAGTTCCTAACAAAGTTGAATATAGACTTGCCATGTGACCCAGCAATACCACTGCTAGAAGAACTGAGAACAGTTCTGTTCTCAGAACTGAGAACAGTGTCATGAACAGACATCTGCATACCGATGTTTATAGCAGCATTATTCACGATAGCCAAAAGTTGGAAACAATCCAGGTGTCCATCAACTTATGAATGTACAAATAAATTGTGGTGTATATACATGAAAGAATATTATACAGCAGTATGAAGAAATGAAGCTGTGAAACATATGACAACATGGATGGACCTGGAAGACATTATATTAAGTGAAGCAACTCAGATACAAAAGAACAAAAACTGTACGATTATGCTATTATAAACTAAATATATTTGTGAAATATAAACATATTATATGAACTATGAATATGGGTAAAATTGCATATATAAGACTATTTTTTTTGGCTGAACAGATGTAGGTTAATACTACAAAATGTTATCATCAGACAAAAAAATTAAAAAACATTATACTAAGTGAAGGAGAACAGACACAGAGTCTTACAAATTGTATGATTCTATATATATAAATGTAAATAGAAATCAATTTAAGAAGATGAAATTAGATTAGTGGTTATGTAGTACTGGGGAAGGAATGCTAAGGGGTGTGGAGACTTTCTTTTTGGAATAATGAAATAGTTCTAAAATTTTTGAGATGTTTATATTAGTCAGCCAAAGGGGTGCTGATGTAAAATACCAAAAATGGGTT
>JAKSZT010054457.1:1899735-2078460 GCA_026826555.1 Tolypeutes matacus
GTCCATTGCCACGTGTTAGAGCAAGACAGCTGCCAGCGTTTGCCAGGGTTCAGGCTTCTGGGGTTCCTCTCTTCCCGGGGCTGCGTTTCTCTCCAGGCTTAGCTCCTGTTTCCTCCACAAGGTCAGCTGTAGACGATCAGGCAAACAGCTTGCTTCTCTTCTCCTGGGGCCTTCTTTCCAACATCAAAACTGCTTCTCAGAAGACTGCTTCAACTGTCCTTTGCCTTGCCTTTTATATTCAATTCTCCACCCACGAAGGGGTGGAGCTCAAAGCCCTAATCCTAACCTAATCATGCCCAGATTAACAGATCAGTTTACAAGCATGATTCAATTATATTTTTGGAATTCATAATTACATCAAACTGCCACATTCCACCCTCTGAATTCCAAAAATACATTACAATATTTAAAAAAACTTAAATCAGTAACAATCCAAGTACAAAATCATATCAAAATCATTTTAAAGAAATACAGTTTGTCTTCAGGCAAAGTCCCATCTACTATAGACCTCTGAATCTTACAAAACCATTTAACTGCTTCCAATACACAAATGGAAAGACAAAGGATAAACACTTTCATTATCATAAGGAGACATTAGTATGTTAAACATGAGTCATGGATCCTTTACAGTTCAGTAAAACTGCAGGGCATCCTCCATTTGATTTCTTTTTTTTTTTTTTTTTTGATGGTTGAAAATATGATAAAACTATTTATTAGGCCCAGACCCAAAATCTCATGAATTGAAATTATCTATTTGTTAGTAGTCCTTTCTAGCATTCATTTTACAACCTGTATCCCAATGCCTGGTATTGAAAAAATGACAAATCAATGTATGATAAATTTGATTAATTGACTTGCTAAGCATAGGAAACTTAAGAACTATTTTAGGTCATAAACATGTAATTTACAAAATTCTATCAATTAATATATATTTTTTAGAAATTTAAAGTGCACCATAATAACTCTTTTTTTTTTTTCCCACCTCATTGTTATAATTTCTTGCATTGCAAGAATCACCATATGTGAGCAAGAGAATACCATCAAGTCCACTCTAGTCCATAGTTCTTCCCCCAATCCAGAGGCGACTGGGATGGTGATGTCCACTCCAACTCCAAGTGAGAGAGGGCTTATATCCCATGGATATGGTGGGTGGGATGATCCTGCCTGCAGATGCAGGCCCTCTCCATTCCCTGGGATGGCCATTTCCCATCGTTGTCTCCTCACCAGGTGACTTGGATGAGTCCATTGAGCTGTAGGGTAGGAGTTGCAGCTCCACCTAGATTTCATGCACACCTGGCACATAGGTAGGTGGGAGGCTCCAGTCTCTGGAAGTATACCTAAGAAACTCCAGCATCACATGTAGGTTTGAATAGAAGGGACTGGTGAACCATGTGCAGGGAGGACTTATTTGAGTCTAATTCTGTCACTCTCAGGAGCACAGATTCCAAAATAGAACCCACTGATAAGGTATCAGTCTCTGGGGCTATCCCCCCTTATATAGGACCAGGGTGTCTCCGGAGCTCTCAGGAACTCCACTGAGTGGGGTGATAGGCACAGATGTTCTATGAGCTCCTACTGAGGAGTGCGTAAGAGTTACCTCTGGGATGACCTCCCGACTCTCTTTGAAGTCTCTTAGCCACTTGAACTCATTTGTCTTTACCGTTTCCCCCTTTTATTCAAGGTCTTTTTCCAGTTGTGTTGCCAGTTGGCACTTGGGAAAAGTTTTCAATTAGCAATAATCGTGCCTCGGATAAACCTCATTGGCTATCCATTTGATTTCAAAGTCTGAGAGTTATTCTTAAGAAGATGATTTCTTCTACTTGGGGCCACATGGGAACTCACCCTTTCCACAGGCTTGCCCAACAGCCATTTTCTTGGTTCCACCCTCATCAAGCATCTGGGTGTCGACCAAGATCCAGACCTCACCCTCCAAGAGTGTTGGGGTGATTGCCACACCTTACCCAATCTTTGGGTTAGAGTCTTAGCCCCCCTAGTACAGTGAGGTGAAGATAACATTCCCCCTAACCTTTGGCATACAGGCTCAACCCTCTCAGAGCAACGAGTTGACCACTTGGCCTTCCCTAACCTTTGGCATAAAGGCTCAACCCTCTCAGAACATTGGGTTGACCACCTGGCCTTCTCTAATCTATGGGGGACAGGTACACCCCTCTCAGACTTATGGGGTGTTGACCTTAACCGCCCTAATCTTTGAGGAATGTGCTCCAACCTCTCTGCACCCTGGGGTGGCAAAACTCTTCCTGAACATCGGGTGGGGACATCCACCTTCTTTAACTGCTGGGGAAAACTCACACTCTCTGCACCATGCGGCATCAAAACTTTCTCAGAACATCGGGTAGGAACATCCACCCTCTTCAAATGCAGGGGCAAACTCACCCTCTCTGTACATATGGGTGGGGCTCCTCTCTTGGCCCAAGGAGATGTCTTAAGTCCAGATCTCTGCTTCCACGGTTTTCTTCTTAAAGCTGATTCTCCGTCAATATCTCCTTTCCATGTCCTCTTTTGTCCAAGCAGACAGTGGTTTTGTTCATACAGCTCTCTCAAAAACTTTGTTGGTTAAGCATGCAGGAAACAGGGGTCCATGCCATCAGACAGTAAGACTTTCCACAAGTCTTTCCGAGATAACTGCATCTTCAATTCTGATTTACAAGTTCCAGGTTTAGCTAAGTCTTCAAATAGGGTATTTTCATCTGGGAATTTGATTTCCAGAAACTTGGAAGTTCCAGAATTAGTTTCTGTTTTCTTTATGCCCAAAAGTTCACTCCTTAGTGTATTTCTCTTGTCTAGTATTTTGCTATAAGCTGCAAGAAGCCAAGCCACATTCTCTGAGTTTACCTTGGAAAGTTCTTTAGCTAAATGCTCTGATTCACCATTTTTAAATTCTGTCTTCCATATAACACCAGGAGTTAATCTTGTTAAGTTGTCTGCAACTTTAAAATGTGGATCACCTTTCCTCCAGTTTCCAATAATAGTTTCATCATTTACTTCCAAGGCATCATAGAAAGTCTCTTTAGCATCCATAATTCTATCAACAGTCTCTTCAAAGTGATCTAGGCCTTTTCCATCAAGCATTTCAGAATTCCTCCAAAAAATGCCCCTTACCCATTTATAAAACCATTCCAACATTTTGGTAATTACAAAAGCACTACCACAAGAAAACAACAGAAGATGGCATTAGTGTAGGAGGGCTCACACTGCAAGCTCCCAGAGCAAGGCGGATTGGGGACAGGGTCCTGCCCAGGGGTCTGTGCTGTGCACGTGTGGAGTGAGAGGCTTGGGACATCTATCTGCGCGGATCGACGGCGTGGACCGAACGGTGGAGATTCGTGAGTTTTGAGGCTGCCAGTGGAGGTTGGGACAGGCAGCTGAGCCCCGCGGTTAGGGAAAAAAAAAAAATAAAACGGCCATTTTGAGCCGTGGGCGGGGAGAAAAAGTTTTATTTTCTGGGGATCTGGCTGCCTGGCGCCCCTTGGACCTTGTGTGAACAGAGCAAACGAGCTAATCAGCACCCAGTGAACCGGAGGGGGGATTTTGGTCGGGCAACGCAGCTGATTTCCCTAGCCACCCAGGGATAAGACCCGGGCCACTGCGGAGCCAGGAGGAAGGGACACTTCCCAAAAAAGGGAGGGTTCGGTTGGAAGACAGGGGAGGGTATTTTATATTTTTAGACATTGATCTGGCTGCCTGCACCGCCCCATAGCTTTGGGGAGCAGATAAGCCGACCTGAAGCAGCATTAGGCTGAGAGCAGACGCAAATCTGCACTCAAACTGATTTACTGAGCAGCCGGGTGACGCTGGAGCTCGGCGCCAGGAGGGGCGGAATCCACCGTCTTTAGCACTCCTCACTGACTAACATCAGAGCTTCAGATAACCTGGGGAGTCCGGAAAGTGGGACATGCTGAGTGGGAGAGAGTGTTGTCTACGGGGTGAACTGTGGTCTATGGTTGGTGGCAAGGCTCCAGGATGTGTAAGTTCATTGAGGGTGGTGGGCCACACTGTGGGAGATGTTTGTGTGGGATGTGATGGGAGGTGTGGGAGGTAGGCAACATGGGAATCCCAGTGGATTCTGTGTAATATTTTGGGTAATCTAAGCACCTATTAAAATATATATATTAACAACATTTTTGTAAGCAAATACACATATATGCATATATATTTATATATCATTTTGCAAATGTTTGTATGTATTGTGAGAATTTTGATTTTTACCCATAATAAAAAAAATAAATAAAAAAATTAAAAAAAAAAAAAAAAGCACTACCACACTTCTGGTACCAAATTCTGTATTAGTCAGCCAAAGGGGTGCTGATGTAAAATACCAAAAATGGGTTGGTCTTTATAAAGGGTATTTATTTGGGGTAGAAGTCCACAGATACCAGGCCATAAAGCGTTAAGTTTCTTCTCTCACCACAGTCCATTGCCACGTGTTAGAGCAAGACAGCTGCCAGCGTTTGCCAGGTTTCAGGCTTCTGAGGTTCCTCTCTTCCCAGGGCTGCGTTTCTCTCCAGGCTTAGCTCCTGTTTCCTCCACAAGGTCAGCTGTAGACGATCAGGCAAACAGCTTGCTTCTCTTCTCCTGGGGCCTTCTTTCCAACATCAAAACTGCTTCTCAGAAGACTGCTTCAACTGTCCTTTGCCTTGCCTTTTATATTCAATTCTCCACCCACGAAGGGGTGGAGCTCAACACCCTAATCCTAACCTCATCATGCCCAGATTAACAGATCAGTTTACAAGCATGATTCAATTATATTTTTGGAATTCATAATTACATCAAACTGCCACAATGATGAATGTACAATATTTTATTATACTAAAAACCATTGATTATACATTTTGGATTGATCATATGGTATGTGAATATATCTCAATAAACTTGCTCAATAAACAAAAAAAATAATTGGGCAAGAGTAGCCAGAAATAGTAGCTATGTACAGCAGGGGAAACAGAAAGAGATTGAGAGGTAAGGAATTTTTATTATTATTATTATTATTATTATTGAAATAATGAAAATGCTCTAACAATGATTGAAGTGATGAATGCACAACTATGCGGTTATACCAAATACCATTGATTGTACATTTTGGATGATTTTATGCTATAACAATATGTATCAATAAAATTGATAAAAAAAAATACATTAGAGGCACATGACAGCATATTTGAATTGCTCAAAGACAGAATTAGTGATTTTGAGGACAGAACACCAAACTGGAAAAGACAGGAGAACAGAAACATAAAATAATGGAAAAAAATGGAACGGGGCCTCAGGGAATTGCATGACAATGCAAAATGAACAAATATATGTGTTATCATTGTCCCAGAAGGAGAAGAGAATGGAAAAGGGGCAGAATGAATATTTGAAGAAATAATGACCAAAAACTTCCCAACCCTTATGAAAGACATAAATATCAGTATCCAAGAAGGACAACACACCCCAAACAGAATAAATCTGAAAAGACATACCCCGAGAGACCTTCTATTCAGAATAATAAATATCAGAGATAAAGAGAGGATTCTGAAACCACCAAGAGAAAAACAAAGCATCGCATAGAGGGCAACCTCAATAAGATTAAGTGCCAACCTCTCATCAGAAACAGTGGGAGGTGAGAAGAAAGTGGTATGATGTATTTAAGACATGAAAGAGAAAAACACCTAGTCAAGAATTCTATATCCAGCAAAACTGTGCTTCAAAAATGAGGATGATTTCAAAGTCCTCACAGACAAACAAAAACTGATAGAATATGTTAACAAAAGATCAGAGTTACAAGAGATACTAAAGGGAGTGCTACAGCTTGAAAGGAAAAAACAAGGGCAAGAGACTTGGAGAAGAATGTAGAAATGAAGATTATTAAGAGGGTAAATTAAAGGGAAAAATGATGTACAGTAGTAAGATATGAAAATGGAAAACCAAGGGATGGAATTGGTGAAGTAAGTAATGCCTTTACCGTAATAACTTTGTACATTATAGCCTGAATTCTGCAAAGACATTGACTAATAGAATGGATAAAAAATGTGAGCCATCTATATGCTGTCTACAAGACACTCACCTCTGGCTTAAGAACACAACCAGGATGAAAGTGAAAGATTGGAAAAATATATTACATGCAAATAATAACCAAAAAAGAGCTGGAGTAGTGACACTAATATCAGGCAAAATGGATTTTAAATGCAAAACTGTTATAAGGGATGAAGAAGGCCATTATATATCAATAAAAGGGGAAATTCACTAAGAAGAAATAACTATACTAAATATTTATGTACCTAACCTGGGTGCCCCAGGACACATGAGGTATACTATAGCAAAACTGAAGGGAGAAATAAATCCCTGTACAATAATAGTTGAAGACTTAAATACACCACTCTCTGTATTGGATAGAACATCTGGAGAGAAGATAAATGAAAAACAAAAACAAATACAGAGAGTTTGAATGATATGATAAATGAACTAGACCTAACAGATATTTATAGAACATTATACCCCAAAACAGCAGATTGTACATCAAGCACTCAAGGATACTAACTCCAAGATAGAACATATGTTAGGTCACAAGACAGTACTCAATAAATTTAAAATCATTGAAATTATACAAAACACTTTCTCTGATCATAGCAGAATGAAGCTGGAAATCAATAATGGTCTGAAAAAAGGAAAAATCACAAATATATAAATATTAAACAACATATTCTTAAATAATTAGTGGATAATGGAAATTGCAAGATAATTCAGTAAATATCTTGAGACAAATTAAAATGAGAAAACAGCATACTAAAACCTATAAGACATTGCATAATCAGTACTGAGAGGGAAATTTATAGTGCTTAATGCTTACATTAAAAAAGAAGAAAAAGCTAAAATTGAAGAACTAATTGCACACTTGGAGGAACTAGAATAAGAACATCAAACTAATTCCAAACCAAACTGAAGGAAAGAAATAGTAAATATCAGAGCAGAATAAAATAAATTGAGAACAAAAAAACAGTAGAGAGAACAAACAAAGCTAAAAATTGGTTCTTTGAGATCAACAAAATTGACAAACTCTTAGCTAGACTGAAAAAGAATAAAAAGAGAGAAGACACAAATAAAATCAGAAATGAGAGGGGGACATTACCACTGACCCTGCAGACATAAGAGAAATCATAAAGTCAAGGATGCCCACTGTCACCACTGTTATGGGATACAAGATTAAAACACAAAAATCAATAGTGTTTCTGTACAATATTGATGAGCAATCTGAGGAGGAAATTTGGAAAAAATCCATTTATCATAATGACTAAAGTATAAAATATTTAGGAATAAACCTAACCAAGGACATAAAGGACCTGTATTCAGAAACTGCAAAGAATTGCTAAAAGAGACCAAAGAAGTTTTAAATAAATGGAAGGATATTTCATGAATGTTCCTGGACTGGAAAATTAAATATTATTTTGATGTCAATTCTACCCAAACTGATTTACAGAGTCAATGGAATCCCAATAGAATTGGGCTATTATTATTCCTAATAGCCTTCTCTAACGAAATGGAAAAGCCAATTATCAAATTTATTTGGAAGGGTAAAGGTCCCCTAATAGCCAAAAAATGTCTAAAAAAAGAAGAACTAAGTTGGAGGACTCTCACTTCTGGACTTTAAAGCATATTATTTACCTACAGTGGAAAATACAGCCTGGTGCTGGCATAAAGATAGATTGAACAATGGAACTGAATTGTGAACTCAGAAATAGACCCTCACCTCTATGGACACATGACTTTTGACAAGGCTGTCAAGCCCTCCCAGCTGGGTCAGAGCAGTCTGTTCAACACATGGTGCTGGGTGATTTTGGATAGCCATATCCAAAAGATAGGAATTCTCACACCTTATACAAAAACTTACTGAAAATGGACCAAAGACCTAAATATAAAGGTGACAACCATACATCTCCTAGAAGAAAATGTAGGAAAACATCTTCAAGATATCGTGGTAGGCAGGGGTTTCTTAAACCTTACACCAAAAGCATGAGCAACAAAAGAAAAAAATAGATTAAAAAGACCTTATCAAAATAAACAGTTTTACACCTCAAATGACTTATCACAGGGGTGAAAAGGCAGCTGACACAATGGGAGAAAATATTGGGAAATCACAAATCCAATAAGGGTTTAATATCCATGATTATTAAAGAGATACTACAACTCAACAATAAAAAGACAAACTACCTGATTTAAAAGTGGGCTAAAGACTTGAAAGAAATTCGTCCTAAGAAGAAATACAAATGGTGAAAAAAAACACATGAAAAAATGCTCAACATCACTAGTGATTAGGGAAATGCAAATCATTCTACAATGAGTTATCTTTTCATACATATTAGAATGGCCACTATTAAAAATTCAGAAAACTTTGGAGTGTTGGAGAGGATGTGGAGAAATAGGAGTGCTTATTCAATGCTGGGTGGAATGTAGAATGGTACAGCCACTGTGGAGGACTGTTTGGCAGTTCCTAAGGAAGTTGGATATAGACTTGTCATGTAATGGCAATATCACTATTAGTTATAGGTATTAGTTACCTAGAAGAACTGATAGCAGTGACATGAATAGACATCTACAAATTGATGTTCATAGCAATGTATTTCACAGTTACCAAAAGATGGATACAACCCAGGTATTCCATCAACCAATGAATGGATAAACAAATTGTGGTGTATAAACACAACAGACTATTATGCAGTTGTAAGAAGAAATGAAGTCGTGAAGCATATGACAACATGGATGAACCTGGAGGACATTATGTTGATTGAAGCAAGCCCTACCCAGAATGATAAATACTGTATGGTTGCGCTATTATGGATAAAATATATTGTGTAAACTCATGGAAACATTAATTAGGATATACGTCACCAGAAAATAGAATGAATGTAGAGAATGGAAAGGTGAGGCTTAATCTGTGTAGAATTGGTAAAAAGTTTATTTGTAAATCTTTGGAAATGAATAGAAATGGTGAAAGCATGTCATGGTGTTTGTGACTAGCAGAGCTATTACATGGGTATGACCCTGGTTGAAAGGGCAAGTTAAAGTTCATGTATATAAGTAGAAGTAAAGCTAAAAAATGTACCCTGGGACTGTAAAACATAGTGAAACCTCAAATTGGTAACACTACCAATTTGGTAACACTACCAATTTGAACTAGTAATTGTGGCCAGAAGGCTCATAAATTTATATTTCAGCTCAGAGCTTTCATACGTGCTCCTAAACCCTATATTATAATTCCCTATTAGACATTTCCACCTGAATATACTTAGGTTTTTCCAACTCAGCGCATGAAAACAAAAGTCTTCTCTCTCCAATATCTGGCCATGTGGCCATTCCATCACCATAATGACTTGAGAGTCATCCTTGATTTTCCCCTCTATCTTACCCAGTAAATGGTTACTCAATCTCACTTATTTAACATCTCTCCAAGGTGCCCCTTTCCTCTTATTTCAGTGCCATTGCTTTCATTCAGGACCTTAGCTTCCTATACTATTAGGTCCTAACTTTATCATATATTTTCATATCTCTGTGTATTTTGATATTTGTTTCCTGTGACTGGAATGCCATAAACTAACTTCCACCACCCTCTTCACTTGGCCAATCCCTATTTTTCCTTCAATATTTATCTAAGCCTTTATCTCTTTTAGGTTTCCCTTCCTGACACTTTCAGGGACTCTTCTTTGTGATAACAAAGCAATTTCTGGATCCCTATATTGTATCACCTGTCAAACTCTGTAATTGCTTGTAATTATCTATTTACTTGTATCTTTCACACTAAATTGTAAGTTTCTTTGGAGAAGCAACTACATGTTTTATATCCAATTTCATCCCTAGTACTGAGTAACAATGCTACTTGTAAGAAAGTATGAAAGTAAAAAAGTGTGGCCTATATTAGTCTTCTCTGGCTACATATAAGGTATTCAATCAAATCTCAAATAAATCCTGAAAAGATACATATGATTTTTTCACTAGTCTGCATATTCAATCTTTCTTATAATTCCTTGTGTTCAAGTTTCCCCTGCCTGCTTTATAGCAATTTTTAAATTATAAATGATCATAATTTTCATTCACTTGCCTGAGACTGAAATAAAGTTCCTGGGCTTTGTTGTTTTTTAATGTCGAGCCTCAAGAACCAAAGACAACTAGGAACATACTATAGTCAAATAAAAATTAGATTTATTGAACTTGCTATTTAACAAGTGAGAACACACACCCCAGAAAAATTATAGAGAGTCTCAGTGAGAAGTTGGAATGGACTTCTTAGAGAATTTGAGCTTGTGGTACATAATTCTATGGGAAGATTAAGGAATTGGGGCCAATTTTAGATTGGAGACTCTTGGGAAAAATAACAATAAGTTTTATCTAGGAGGCAGGAGGATTAAAACCAGGATATGGTTGGTAAATTGAGTCTGTCTCCAAAGGTCGTCATGAGTGACCTTGTCTATACCTCATTTTGAACATTGTTTACATTCTTTTAGGATCATGGTGGTCTAGTTGTCAGCTATCCATGCTTTATTTTCCCAGTAAGGATTTTGTCATGTTTAGAAATGTGATTGTTTGACTTTTTTTTTTTTTTTAATTTTTTATTTATTTTTATTGTGGGTAAAAATCAAAATTCTCACAATACATACAAACATTTGCAAAATGATATATAAATATACATGCATATATGAGTATTTGCTTACAAAAATGTTATTTATATATATATATATATATATATACATATATTTTAAGAGGTGCTTAGATTACCCAAAATATTACACGGAACCCACTGGAATTCCCATGTTGCCCACCTTCCACACCTCCCACCACCTTTTTTAAATACTCCAACAGAATTTGTTAAAGGTTATTCTACTTTTCCAATTTCATCCTTATAATGTTCAAGAATTACATTAGATTCATTTGACATATGACTCTGTTGGACTTTGTATAGGATACATAATATTTATCCAACCCTTAACATTTTTCTTCTAACTAGTACTTCCATTTTGCTACTCGATTATTTATCTTATGTTTCACTTGACTTCTTCTATAGTGCATTCTTTTCTCAACTATCAGGTTGATAATAAGGAAGACATCTTGTACTTGAATATCCTTATTAATGCTTAATGTAGTACAAAATTCCTACTCTATATATTATATAGTCTATTTTCTCTCAGCACAAACTTTGCTTACCAATCTTAAAGAAAATATTTTCTCCTGTAACAATCTTTTCCTATTCCATATTTAGTTAAATTAACAATCTCTTATATTAGAAATAAATTATTGCAAAGGAATTTTTGTATAAATGAATATATTTAACAATGAAATACTAAATTATCAAGTGTATCCTATTTTATTAGTGGCAGACACACTATGAATCATAATTCACTTTGTGGACTTACCACAATGCAATACTTTTTTTAACAAATCAATTTTATTAAAATGTATTAATAAAGCATAAATCCATCCAAATTGTACACTCAGTGGTAATTGCTATGATCACTTAGTTGTACATTCATCACTTCTATCATTATTGGAGCATTTTCATTATTCCAATAATAATAATGAACAAAAAAAATCACCTCTCAGTCTCTCTATTCTTCCCCTGTCTTACATAGCAACTCTTCTGTTTTGATCATTCTAGTTTATTTGTGTTTATATTTTGTAAAAAGTCTTATATATGCAATATTACTCATATTCATAATTCACATGAGGTTTCACTAGGTTTAGCTTTTCTTCTAGTAATAACATGTCCTTAGACATTCCCTTTCAACCACTGTCATAACCACATATTAACTCTGCTACTCGTAAACACCATAATGCACTTTCACAATTTCTATTCATTTCCAAAGATTTACAAAAAAACATTTTACCAATTCTGTGCAGATTAACCTTCATCTTTCCATTCTCTACCCTCATTCTATTTTCTGGTGACCTATGTTCTGATTATTAGATCCCTGAGTTTACACAATATATTTAGTTCATTATACAGTATTTGTTCTCTTGTGTCTGGCTTGCTTCAGTCAGCATAATGTCCTCCAGGTTAATCCATGTTGTCATATGACTCAAGATTTCATTTCTTCTTACAGCTGAATAATATTCCATCATGTGTATATACCACAATTTGTTTATCCATTATAAGTTGATGGACACCTGGATTGTATCCATCTTTTGGCAATTGCGAATAACGGTGCTATGAACATTAGTGTGCAGATGCCTGTTCGTGTCACTGCTTTCTTTCTTCTGGGTATAAACCTAGTAGTGGTATTGCCAGATCACATGACAACTCTATATCCAACTTCCTTAGGAACTGCCAAAGAGTCTTCCACAGTGGCTAAACCATTTTACATCCCCCACAGCTGTGAATAAGTGTTCTATCTCTCCACATCCTCTCCAACACTTGTAGTTTTCTGACTTTTTAATAGCAGTCATTCTAATAGGTGTGAAATAATCACTCACTGTAAATTTGATTTGCATTTCCCTAATCACTCGTAAGGTTGAACATTTTTTATGTGTATTTTTGCCATTTGTATTTCTTCTTTGGACAAATATCTATCTAAGTCTTTTGCCCATTTTTAAATCAGGTTATTTGTCTTTTTTTTTTTTTTTTTTTTTTAGTTGTAGTATCTTCTTTTATATAATGGATATTAAATCCTTATTGTATATGTGATTGCCCAATATTTTCTTCCATTGAGTTGGCTGCCTTTTCACTCTTTTGATAATTCCTTTGAGGTGTAAAAGTATTTAATTTTGAGAAAGTCTCATTTATTTATTTTTTACTTTTGTTGCTCATGCTTTTGGTGTAAAATTTAAGAAACTAGTCCCTACCACAATATCTTGAAGATGTTTTCCTACATTTTCTTCTAGGAGATTTATGTTGTCACTTTTATATTTAGGCCCTTGGTCCATTTTGAGTTAATTTTTGTATAAGATGTGAGATGGGGTCCTCTTCCTAAATTTTGGATATGGATATCTGGTTCTCCCAGCACCGTTTGTTGAATAGACTGCTCTGACCCAGCTGGGAGGGTTTGACAGCCTTATCAAAAGTCATGTGTCCATAGAGGTGAGGGTCTATTTCTGAGTTCTTGATTCAGTTCTATTGTTCAGTCTATCTTTATGCCAGTACCATGCTGTAGTTTCCACTGTAGCTTAGTAATATGCTTTATAATCCAGAAGTGAGAGTCCTCCAACTTAGTTCTTCTTTTTTTAGACATGTTTTGACTATTAGGGTACCTTTAACCTTCCAAATAAATTTGATAATTGGCTTTTCAATTTCATTAGAGAAGGAATTCTATTGGGATTCCATTGACTCTGTAAATCATTTTGGGTATAATTGACTTAATGATATTTAGTTTTCCAGTCCATGAACATGGAATATCCTTCCATTTATTTCACTCTTCTTTGGTTTCTTTCAGCAATATTTTGTGGTTTTGAATATGTTGGTGAATTTACTCTGTTGGTCATTTTTTTTCTCTTGTCTCATGCTTTTTTTTTTTCCCCATAGCTCTTTTTCTGATTTTTGGTTCAACTTATTCTGAATCATTAAAATTGCCCCCCTTAAATTATCAAACTTGGGCCAAGGATTCACTAATGGGCCACAGATTTTCCCCACAGATGGCACTAAAGAGAGAAATAAAAGCAGTTTTTCTCCTTGCCTTTTCCTGGTCAGCCTGCAGAAGACATTCATCAGAGAACCTTTCCTCAGAGGTGTTTCTTTCATCCTCTGCTTTCCCGTGTTTCTGATTTGGCCAGAGCTGAGATTCTCTTGTCTGAATTCACTGAAGAGAAGCCCACTGACTCACTCTCCCTCTTCCATATATCAGCTGATGGAAAGGAAGATGTCTGCTGTCCTCTGAGTTTGCTGCATTGAGCCAGTGCTTTTATCCAGACTTAATGTCTTGAGGGTGGTTAATGGGCACTCTTCCTGGCCACCACAGAGGTTTAGTAACTCACGTTTGGTTTTTTTTTTTTTTTTTTTTTTTGGTTTCTTTGTCTCTTTATCCCTTTGTCTCCTGGGAATTGCACCACACTGTCTTGGTCTGCCGACTTCCAAAGCTGATCCCTTGGACAGCTTTTGGCCCTTTCTCCATTATTTTTGTAGAAGATTTGAGCCCTGCCTGACTACTCCAAAGCCATCTTCCCAGAACTCAGGGCTTTTCTTTTTATAAGATAAGAAAAATTAGATCATACTTATTTGCTTAGGGGAAAAAACCATGTTACGTACATATACATGAAAGAGAGGTCTAGATGGAATCTTTACCTTTGATAGACAGATAGAGATGAAAATGAGACCCTTGAAGGGATGGTTTTCCTGGGAATTATATTGCAGTAGTTAAAGGCATGGGTTCTGGAATTAGTTACACATTGCCTTGTATTTTATCTGTGTCACTCACTAAGTGTGCAGCCTTGAATAGGTTATTAAATTGATAATAGCACCTCCCTCAATTTGATTATTATCATATTGTTTTAATTTGCTAAGCTGCCGAAAGCAGATACCATAAAGACATTAACTTTAAGTATAGACATTTATTAGCTTAGAAAATTACAGTTTTGAAGTCATGAAAATGTCTAAATTAAGGCATCATCAAGGCAATGCTTTCTTCCTGAATACCAGCTGCTGGCTATATTGGACACCTCTGTCACATGGTGGCATCTGTTAGTCTTTCTCTTCTCTTCCAGGTTTTATTGATTTTAGCTTCTGGCTTCTGTGTATTTCTCTCGCTATCTGAATTTCATTCTCTTATAAAGGACTTCGGTAAGAGAATTAAGACCCACCCTGAATGAGTTCTGTCACATCTTAACTTAAGATCCTACTTACAATGGGTCCACACCCATAGGAATGGACTAACTTTAAGAATATACTTTTCTGGGGTACATACAGCTTCAAACTACCACACTTGCTTAAATGGAGTGTAGTTTGTACTTTCTGATGCAGAAATTGATCAATACAGTTTTAGTGTTATTATTTATATTATACCTTAAAATTGGAGGTAAGAAAATGAGTCACTATGGTTAAAACTAAATTTTAGCTGTATTTTATAAATTGGTGCACACTATTACCAGAATTCTCCCACTTCTCTGTGTCATGGTAGGCATTATCATTGGCTGAGAGTGCCTTATGATGTAGTGGGATGGGGAGCTTGAGGATAATAGCAGAAGTTTGAATGAGAAGCTCAAATGAAGAAAATGTATATGACTTTGAATCAATCTTTCTTTTCTTTCTTTCCTTCTTTCTTTCTAAATAATTTTAAGCACCTCTGATACAGGAGGAGAAAAGGCAAATTTGTTCAGGGTCAGGAATTTACTTGCTGAATGTGACATAAAGGCAAGGGAATTGAGGACATTTGCAAAAAGGTAACCTAGATGTAAAGAAAGTGAGACAAAGAGGAAGTTTGTAGATTAGGAAAAAATGACAAGTTAAATGACTCTTGAAGAACAAGCTTTTGTGGGAGAAAAGGATAAAAGAATTGGAGTAATAGAAGATTAGACTCAGAGAGAAAGATTTATAGAATAAAATTTCAGAGGTGGAGTGATTTTGGGTGATGGCAGGCTTGGCATGACAGTTATGGATGTGAAGAGGCAGAGAAATGAAGGGAACACCAAGTTGAAAGGATTAAAGGACTATGAAAATAGGCATTATATGTCACTTACATGGAACCATAAACCATATGCCAACATTCAAAACAAATTTTGTAAGATGGTCAAATTGAGAGAGAGAGAATGAGTGGTAGAGGATAGTAAAGAAGGACTTTCAGATAAACGGAGGAGGGATCAGTGTTCTGGAGGCAGAAGTTGAGAACAGAATGTGACAAGTATAGGAGAGGGTGTCTTGTCACTGAGGAGGGCCAGGTTTCAGCTATGCAAGGAGCTTGAAAGAGGATTCTGAAGAAAAAGTAGGGGAATATGTAAAGCATGGAATTTTGTCCACAGAGTTTGCATTAGAGTGGAGTTTTAGAGAGAAAATGGAAAGATTTTAATTTTGGTTTTCTGGCCTCAAGATTTCCAATGGGACCCTGATGAAAGACATTTCAGTTCTAGGGTAAAATGAGAGCAGACCCTGGTCAAAAGCCTATAAGGATTACAGATCAGGGACTCTGCTCAGGGTTTCAAAGAGAATGTTAATGTTACTGATCATCATGGAAGGAACAAAGTGGAGTCTGGCAGTCTTCTTTACAGAAACTGATTTCTATTTTGTTGTTATTGATTGTTAGTGTAGTTATATTTTGAAACAAGACCTGCTCTGTCTTAGGTTACTAGAACCTATAGCAGCTGCTGTTTCAGTCCTTATCTACTTGACCCTTACCTTTTCAAGGCCCTGTGTCAGATTTCCAAATAACAACACTTGTGTTTCTTTGTCTGAACAGTTTCTCTGGCTGGAGTCTGATCTTCCCTCATATATGATAGTCTATGTCAAAATAACTGTGACATTAACACAGTTAATGTCCCACCTCTCTGGGACCAAGCCTTCAACCAAGAGACTGATGTACATTGTTACATGAACACTCAGGCATCCTTGCTCCTTAGTGGGAATAAACCTGAGGAACAGGTTCTACTAACTCCCATATCTCCCCTGCAGAATTAGAGTCCATGTGTCAATAGCAGACACTTGCTTTATTGGCTCCCTTTATGCTTCACTCTCACTTCTCCACTCTTCATTGGTATTTCTGGGGTCACTTCCCAAATAAAATATGTTCTATGTGCCCTCAGATCTTTGTCACAGGGAAAGCAAAACTAAGACAAGTCCAAAGGAAATAAGTACCAACCATTCATACATTCCAAAGCAAGTGGTTTAAAACAGTTTGCAATCCTTAATGACACACTATGAAAAAGGTTGAGGGGACCAAGAGTGGACTTCGGAAAAAAGAGAGAATTTTCTTGGGAAATGTTATAATTATGCTGAGTTTAACTGCATCATGGTAAAGGGATGGATTTTGCGTCCCACTGGCTTCAAATCTAGTGTTTAGTGTTTCAAAGAGACATTGACGGAGTTCCACACATTTCCAATGGAGTCTGTGGGCCACAGAGGCTAAACTGTAGCTTGTTAGCTGCTCTAATGGAAGTTTGAGAAGTGTCTGCATTGAGAATGCCCTACACTCACTCCCAGAATTCCTGGGGACAAAGGGTGTTATTTTTCTACTGCCCAGAGAGACCCCGAAGGGAAAGATAGCCGAGAGCTATCTTAAGATATTTTGAGAGAAACACTGTGATGACTTCAGCAAATTTTAGGAGGCTTCAGTTCATTATAACAGAAGATGGAAAGAGATGAAGGAAGAGTCATAAGCTGCCTGTCAGAAAGGACATTTATTTTTTTTATTTTTTATTATTATTATTTATTTTTTTATTGTGGGTAAAAATCAAAATTTTCACAATACATACCAACATTCTAAGGACATTTATTTTTTTAAGGTAATTTCAGGTGACTACTGCCCAGAGATGCACCAGTGGGGCTGGAGGAATAGTCTTCAAAGAATCCATGTAAACAGTTTGGGATAAAAAAAATTAGATTCAAATAAGGGCAAAGCCATATTTGGCCTTGTGAGATTACAATAATGCAATGGGGCAGGAGGAACTTTTCTGAATTTTATCCCCTCCAATCCCCACTTAAACCTTAGAGAAGCCGTAAACAGTCAAGCTGGCCATGCTCCCCTCTAACCCAATTCTTCCTCTCCCTCAGCAGACTCTGCCATCTAAGCCGCTGAGAGAGAAAAGTTTTGACTAAATAAAATGTTCATTTAGGATTATGACAGACACTGGATATTTTAGTTAGAGAACTTTACTCCTCATGAAATTGAAAGTGAACAAGGGACTTTTTCTTGTCCAATAGAGAGTAGAAATCATGGGATGAGCCCAGGTTTCACTGAGGGATGGGGAAAACTGTCTCCACAGGGACAGTGTGGGGGAAAGAATCTAGTTTCTTTCTGTTTTTGATTTTTGGAATTCCACTTTTCAGCATAATTGGTGCATGCTTTTTGGTATTCATAAATTCACATTTGTTCCTTGGTAACCAGGGATTCAAGAGTCTCAAATCCATGATTGATTTAAACTCATGGAAATATTCTGGAAACATGCATATAGTCAAAATTAATAATCAGTACCAATGGTGAAAAGTTAGGGAATGCTTTGCATCTTTGAATTCTAAATAGACTAATCTATGAATATTTTAGGCGTCATTTTTAGTTGTATACTTAAATTCTTCAAATGATTATGATTCTTAATGTGTGAATCACAAGACTTTTTTTTTTTTTTTAACATATTGATGCATGTCTGCTTTGCATGGATTAGAAACAACCACTTCCTAAATTGCCTTACACTTACAGTCTGGTTGGCTGCTTCTGCCTTGCTTAAGATTTTCAACTCACCATTGGGGCATATCTTCTCCCTTTCCTGCTGTTCTTTTTTCTTCCTGCTCAACAGTTGCTCTTTGTATGACTTGTCATCCATTTTCTAAGCATGTCCAGCTCAGGAGGACTAAATTGCAGCGAACTCATGTCAGGCTGATGGACTGGCTGTCTTCCAGGCTCTACTTGTTGGTGATCTTGTCGGACTATTACATGCTGATTATGGTTTATTGATGATGCCGGTGAAACTGCTTAAGAGGCGAGATGTAACATCTCTGAGCAGTTAAAGCCTCACAGCCAGTTAGAATGTTGCACACCACTTCTGCTTTCTACACTACATGCTATATCAGTGACACTGTACCTGATAACCTCCTGAAGGACATGTAGTTCTTCTTGACTGATTTGCTTTTCAGTCTCTAGATGCTTCAGCTCATATTACTGCCAAAGTAGAAACATACAGTAACTTCATGTACTACTAACACTCTGGCATTTTGCTTTCAGTAACAAAATGTTTTTTTTTTTTTTTAAATCTTTTCTGACTACAAACAAGTTTTTGAGGAATATTCATGTTAATAATTTTAAAAACTGTAATACTGGAATATTTGGATGCATATGACAGTGTGGATTAAACTGGGAGATATGTTGAAATGTTCAGTATATTTTAATTGTATCTCAAAATTCTAGGAAGATTATAACAATAATATTCCAATTTGACGAAAACCTGGAATCCAGTATAAAGATTCTGTGAAATCTCAGGCAATGCTAATATTATCTGAAATATCAAAAAGAACTGTTTATGTGATTCTGTTATTAAAATTTTTAGAAAGTATGGTTCATTTGTATTAGAAATAATTCTTAAACAATCAGTCAGCTCTAAAATAAAATTGACAAAGTAACTCTTAAATGGGCTTAGTTCTGGAGATGAATTTTTCCATTATTTTAAGCATTACTAAATGAACAGGCACTTGTATAACTTTCAACTTCTGGCATGCTTGTCCTGCATCCTACTAGCTAAGAATACAGTGATTCATGATTGCTGGAATTATGCTTGTCTAGAGTTGTGGATCTAGGTGATTAGTGTAGTAGAATTATTTTCTGACCACTAGATGGGGCTAGGAAACCTCTTGCATTATTAACAGAACTCTTGAAAATATTTGCTTTGCTTGAAAGGATAAGTTTTCCTTGAAAATTTCTGAGGAGAGTCCTATCTCTCCCATTTCCACACCATCATCCTATTGGTGCCTGAAATATTCTCCAGATTCTCTGTGTAATGAAAAATCAGCATTAAAATAATGACATGGAAGAGTAGTGATTATATTATGTTCTATCAAGAAAATGGATTTGGTTAGCCAATGTTACTATACAGTTAATTCAGGCTCTCCACTAATAGGCATAGGTCCATCATGATGACAAGCTAACAATTCCTCCTTTCTTTCTTTTTCAAGTCATTAGTCCAAGACACAACTTATTAACTTCATCCTTTTGGATAGAAGATCACAGATTGGTCCTAAGATTGAGATTATGAAAATGTAGTTAATTGGGGGTGGGCATATAAACCACTAACAGTATAACAAGTAAAAATTTAATGATGTTTCTATCCTTTTTATCAGTTTCCTGTCAAGATTGACTTTGTAGTGATGTGCAGGTCCTTGGGCCTCTGGAGGACAGAGGGTCAATCCTGGACAAAGCTTAGCATTAAATATGAAAAGCTGAGTATGATTGCACTAATGTGTTACCTAATGTTGATCTTCCCTTTTAAAGAAATATTTTTTTCACTTTGATCAACAAGCAATCATTTTACTATTTTGGCTTTCATCCTAAATTTAATCTATATGGAGGAAAAATTCAATTTCCCCAAATATTTCATTGTATTGCCTAGTAGAGGATTATAAATGCCATGTACAAAAATTGATGCAATAAATTCTTATTAGATGAATTAAAGAGTCATAATGCCATGATTATGTTTTATATTTTGAAAATGGTACGGTTTCATTTGTGTCTTTACTATTTCCCAGATTCTAACATATTAAATTATCAGACAATTACAACTACCAATGAAGTTTCCAAAGTTTAGATAGGGCATTCCATATTTAAGACAGAGTTTTGGATGCTGAGATAATAATTTAAAATCCAAGAGACCACTCTGTTCCCCATATATTCAGGTATTTAAACAAAAGATTAATGGACTCATATCATTTCAACAAATATATTCTTTTGAATCTTAGGTCAAATAGAAATTTGTAAGTGAGCAGAAAAAGTTAATTGTTAGTCAGATATTTTTGGTGGAGAATATTTGTTAAGAAAGGATGATCAGAAAGATTTTTTTTTAAATTGGTTTTTAAATTCAGATGTTTTCGGTAAAGAGGGGGCATAACATGGAAGGATGTTTCTTACAGCTCTTTGCTCTGAAAATGAGGCAGGCCTGGAAAACCATAGATAAAGAAGCATTCATTAATCTCTGCTGGCATTCAAGCCAACCTGATACAAATATAGGAACTAAAATAAGTCAATTTTACTTCTAAAAGTAAATTCAACCTCAATTTCTTTTCAGCCTATAGAAAGTTCCTAAAAAAGTGTGATGATACCTGGGTTAACAGAAAGGAAACACATTAAAATATATATATTTCATTTGCAAAGTATCGTTATCATGTTTCTCTAATTCTGACAACAAGACAAATTCTCAACAGAAAATTCAGGAAAAGCAAACATTGTAAATTAGAAAATAAGAATTACCCATAAGTCCATAACTTGGAGAAAACAACTACCAGATTTGTATATGTTTTTGTGTATTATGGGACCATATTGACTATATGTACCAATGTATTGAAAGCCTCTTATTTATTCTTCTAAAACACAATTTTAACAACTGTGATAATTTGACCAGTATGCATTTTGGACTTATAGATGATTTCTAAATCTTTACTACTGTAACTAATGCTACAAAGATTTTTTTTCCACGAGTCTTAGGTTATTTTGTTAATATGAACTCCTAAATTCATAGGTGAAGTACTGAATCCAAAAGATATAAATATTTTTTAAGGCCAATGTATTCTCTGGAAAGGGGGATTAAACTCCAACCAGCAGTATAGAAGAAAGTTTGTTTTACTAAATTTCATATTTTTTTAAAAAAAAATTTTATGCTTTATTTTTTTAATAAATATATATGCATATATGTGCATTTGCTTACATAAATGTTATTTTTTAATATACATATATTTTAAAGATGCTTAGATTACATAAATGTTACACAAAAATTACAGGGATTCCTATGTTCCCCACCTCCCACACCTCCCATAACATCCCACATAAACATCTTTCATTAGTGTGGCACATCACCTGCAATGGATATACACATCCTGGGGCTTTGCCACTAAGCATGGACCATAGTTCATGTTGTAGACCACATTCTCTCCCACACAGTTCTGCATGATATATGCTGATGTAAAATGCCCTATATCTGTTTTTGTAATGTCACTTAGGATAATTCCCAAGTCCTGAAAAAGCCCCTGTATTACAACTGCTTTTCCCTTACCTGCCCCGAAAGCATCCAGTGGCCACTGGCTCCACCTCACTGCTGTAATTTCTTCCATTGCTTGAATCACAATATATCTACAACAGAATACCAATTAAATCCACTTTAGTCCATAGCTCTTTCCCCAACCTGAAGAGTCTGGGATGGTGATGTCCACTCCACCTCCAAGTGATAGCGGCTTATATTCCATGGATACGGTGAATGGGATTATCCTGCCTGCAGCTGCAGGCTCTCTCCATTCCATGGGATGGCCATTGTCCATCATCGTCTCCTAACCAGGTGACTTGGGTGAGTCCCCTGAGCTGTAGAGTAGGAGTTGCAGATCCACCAAGATTCCAGGCACAGAAAGGGGAAGGAGGTTGGGTATATGAGAGTCTCCAGTATTCTGTGTCTGACTTTGCTGTGACCTAAAACTTCTTTGAAAATTAAATGAAAATTTGGGAGACACTAGGGAATGAGAGGGGGAAGGTACCACGGTACAAACTGGACTCCCGATAATGCAGTGATAAAAGGAAAAAAATAATTAAAAAAATTTTTTTTCTTTTGTTTTTTCCCATTTTTTGAATGTCCTAATCCATTAATTATATTTTATTTTTAGTTTTTTTTTTCTGAGTTTCCATGTATTTTACCTCTTGCATTTAAGTTTATCATTATTATTTCATTTTACTAATAATTGTATTTGATTATTATATGGGCTTCATCTTCAAGGAAGGTTTAGATCACAGAAGGGTTACAATGAGGGCTGCAGAGGATCATTGGTGGGGGGTGTCTGGGATGGGGGATTCGTGGGAGGAAGTTCTTCTGAATATACATGAAAGATATAAAAATTGCTCAAATGATCAAGGGATGGGGCATGGTCACGGTGGGTAGACAATCACTCAATAAATGAGGGAATACTGAATTCCCAGCCTGGAGAGTGCTGCCACATTCTCAAAGGGAGCAGCAACTGTTGCCCGAGTGCAGGGGCAGTGGCTGGCAAAAGAGGATGGTCCACTGATGGGTTCTTGTTATTGATGACTAGCCTTATGAGTCTTTGCTCTTGTAATTGAAACTTAGCTTACTGTTATGCGGTGCCTAAGGGTTGCCACCTGAAAGCCTCCTTGTTGCTCAAATGTGGCCTCTCTCTAAGCCAAACTCAGCATATGAATCATTACCTTCCCCCCAGCATGGGACATGACTCCCAGGGATGAGCCTCCCTGGCAATGAGGGACTAATACCAAGTGCCAACTGGCAATATGACTGAAAAAAGACCTTGAATAAAAGGGGAAAAGGTAAAGACAAATGAGTTCATATGGCTAAGAGACTTCAAAGAGAGTCGGGTGGTCATCCCAGAGGTAACGCTTACGCACACCTCAGTAGGATCTCATAGAACACCAAAGTGGATATCACCCCATACAGAGGGGCCCCTGAGGGCTCTGGAGATACCCAGGTCCTATATAAGGGGGGATAGCTCCAGAGATTGACACCTTATCAGTGGGCTCTATTTTGAAATCTGTGCTCCTGAGAGGGACAGAGTTGATCTCAAATAAGTCTTTCCTGCACATGGTCCATCAGTCTCTTCTATTCAAACCTATATGTGATGCTGGAGTTTGTAAATGTACTTTCAGAGACTGGAGCCTCTAAATTTCATATCATTGATTATGATCTTTTTAAAAGGTTCTGCCAGTCTAATAGGCAAGACATAAAATATGTAAAATATGCATTTATTTAATTACTAATAATACAGAAATATTTAATATGTTTATTAGACATTTTATTTATTTTATTAGACATTTTAATTATCTATGTACCTTATTATTTTGTAGGCTTTAGAACTCCTTTTCTTTGCTGATATTACTCTTCTTTACTGATCTATAAGACCTCTTTCTATATCAAATATAGTAATATTTTCTGTCAAATGTATTATAAATATGTTCTCAGAGCATGAAAATATAATTTCATTTTAAAGAGAAAGCTGTATGAGACTTTTTTCAATTTAGAGCTCAAAGAAGTATGGCAATATTCCCTTTTATTGAAATGCATAATGGAATGGCCACAGCAAATGTCTGCCAAACAAAACTGACATCAGAAAAATACCTAAGAATGAGTATCCACACCTGGAATCCTGCCTAATTACAAAGATTTTTTCTGATAACTCTGATTTTTGAAGAAGACTGTTTTGACCTCCTTAAAGTGCTTCTTCTCAATTAAACCATAACCAAACTGAAAACTTCTAGAAACAGATGTCTAAAATGATTAAGTTAACTCAAATTTCCTCATGATATATTATTTTAGGTATACAACCCCCAAAATTGAAAACAGATATTTAACCAAAAGTGTAGACACAAATGTTCATAACAGCTCTGTTAACTAAAAAGTGGGAACAACATCTATCAACAGATGAATAGATAAACAAAATGTGGTATACTCATACAATGGAATAGTATTTAGTCGTGAAAAGGAATAAAGTACTGATACATGCTATAACATAGTTAAACCTCAAAAACATTATGCTCAATGAAAAAAGTCATACACAAAAGATCACATATTGTGTGATTACATTTATATAAAACATCCAGAATAAGTTAATCCATAGAGACAGAAAGTAAATAAGTGGTTGCCAAGGGCTGGTGGGAAAGAGGAATGGAGAGTGACTGCTAATGGGTACAGGGCTTTCTTTTGGAGTGATGAAAATATTTTTGAACTAGATAAAGGTGATAGTTACATAATACTGTGAAAGCACCAAATGCCACTGAATTGTGTGCTTTAAAATGGTGAATTTAATGTTATGTGAATTTCACCTCAATAATAAAAATGATATCTTAATCCAGTGACAGGTTTACACAAGTTAAAGATGATCAAATTAATGAACCTAATATTTGGCACAGTAAACATGGACTCACTTACTGAATCCTAACATGTCATTACTAAGGCACACACTTTATATATTTTTAGTTAATGCTTTATTCATCCATCCATTCATTCAATGCAGCTACCATAACATGCAGAATAGTGAACAAAATGTCAAAGTTGCTGGTGTAATGGACCATAGAAAGGAGTGGACCATGGAAACATGGAAACTATCATTTACATATCAGTAAAGATAAACATAAATATAGACAAATTATAAGTTATTGAATGAAATGATAAAGTTAATATATGGAGTTTTTCTCATGGCGATATATATTTGCACATGATAATGATTCTACATTATACATCCATTTCTACATTATGTTTCTGTTTTTTAAGATGCAAAAAGTAAAATCTTGGACAGCACCCCAGTTATTCTACTGAAAATGCATTAAGGAAAGAATAAAGGTGGGTGAAGTGCTTACTCAGTTGTATTTTTCAAATAGTTGGCAGGAATGCATAAAGATTATGTCTATTTATATTTTCTAAGATACTTGAACTTCTTATTTCTGAGGAGAACCTAAAACCAAAATAATGTGCCCCAAAGCAATCACATTTGTAATCAACATCAAGGCAGGGTATATTACAGCAATGAGTAAAGGAATTAATGTACAGGCACAGATGCCGCTCCCAGCAGGCCTGCTGACAGTAAGCATTTTACTAATCTCCTCTATGTGGCCATAACTTCACTTTAGGTCCCATTTGTAGCATAGCTCCTGTGAACTCTGCTGCTTTCTTTAGAAAAACCATGTAAATGTGACTAAAAGTTATATTATGTTCACTGATAAAATGTTACCAAGAAGCTATCAGTAACTGGTTTACCTTAGTATAAAATTATTCTGTCATTTTCCATAGCAGAATTTTTAGCCGTGTATATGTATTTTACTTTTTAAAATAATTTCAAGCCTACAGAAAAGTTACAAGAGTAGTACTATGGATGGATACCCATAACCCAGATTCCACAACTGATAACATTTAACCACACTTGTTTTCTTGTATTATTTCTCTCTCTCTCTCTCCCTCTCTATAATCTATCTACCTATTCTATCTGCCTATCTACCTGCCTATCTATGTATTTGGAAAGATTATCATCCAAGTGATGCTGTAGTTTTTTTTTTTTTTTTTTTTTTAAAGATTTTATTTATTTATTCATTTATCCCCCCCTTGCTGCTTGTGCTCGCTGGGTCAGCTAACCACGCCGTGCGGGCGGGCTTGCCTTCACCAGGAGGCCCCAGGAACCAAACCCGGGGCCTCCCATATGGTAAACGGGAGCCCTACTGATTGAGCCACAGCCGCTTCCCTGTAGTTTTTTATTACATTTTTTCTTCTAGGTGATATGTAATATCAATATTCCCATTCTCATTACTGCTGATTTTAACTCTGATCACCAGTGATTTAACTCTTAATTGAGGTCGTGACTTCTAAGTAAAGTTACTGATTTTTTCCTTTATAATAAATAAGTACTTTGTATTTTGTGGGGAAATACTTTGAGAGTAGGTAAATTTCTTCATCCTTATCAAACTTACACCCACTAGTTTTAGCACCCATTGAGGATTCTTTCCTGAAACTATGATTTTTGACAAATGTTGCTTTTCTAACTCCATTATTCCTTACATTAAAATTCCAGTCGATAATATTATTCTTATGTTGAGGCTTAAATTGCCACAGACTTAGCTAGTGGAGTCATTTTTTCATGGTTTCTGTTCATTTTTTACCTTCTCCAAAATTCTTTGAGGATTCCCTTATCTTCTGGCATACCACTATATTCTAGGCTTGTGATGGTCTGAGTCTTTTGTGGACCCCAGAAAATTATGTTCTTAAGCTAATCCCTTTCTGTGGTGCAAACCTATTATAAATGGGACCTTTTAATTAGATTCAGTTAAGGGACCTTCCTTTTGATTAGATCACTTCAGTTGGGCATGACCCAAGGTGGGTCTTAATCCTCTTACTGAAGTTCTTTATAAACGTGTAATATTCAGAGACAAGGCCAAACAAACAGAGAGGATACCAGAAAAGTAGAGAGAATGCCAAGAGAGTGAGAAACTGAAAGCAATGGAGCCCCGAGGAGAAGGCAGTGACCTGCAGATTCTACCATGTGCCCTGGCACATGAGAGGAATCCAAGGACCACCAGCAGCCAGTCCTTGGGGAGGAACATATCACCTGATAAAGTCCTGATTTGGACATTTTCATAACCTCAGAACTGTAAGCTTGCAACCTAATAAATCCCCACTGTAAAAGCCAACCCATTTCTGGAATAGTGACTTGGCAGCATTTAGCAAACTAAAACAAGGTTCATTTGTACTTTTCCTGCCCCAGTCCCTGAATCAGCCATATTTCTCAGGAGTCTTGCTTCTTTTGGTGGGGCATATTATTTGGAAACCAAGATATGGGTGTGAGGTGTGTTTGTTGTCACATGAGTGTCACTGCCTTCAGGCCCACTCAGTGGACTAAGCTAGGAAAAAATATGTATGTGGTGTATGTGTATGCATATGTATACGTGTGCACATACGTATATATGCTCATACCCTCACATATGTAAATATATACACACACATGCAATTACAACTATATTTCTCTCTCACTCACACCTTAAATTCACACCAGTACCTTAAGTTAACACCAATATCTTCATTTCCAGAGCACACTCCCAGTATCCATTGCAGCTTTTCAACTTTTGATATTTGCAACTACTTTCAAACAGTGAGAGACCCGACTTCCATTTATTTATTTGCTTAATACCCTTGTAATTACTCAATCTCAATGACTCTTCAGGGCTGCTGCCCAAAACTCAGCCTGGCTACCATTTTGCTTGAATAACTAACACCCTCAGGTGCATCCAGCAAGTACTGGGGAAAGTGAAGGACAAAAGGGAGAGAAATGAAAGTGAAATGACCAAAAATGTGCTTTTTTGACAAAATTATTGATAGAAGGAAGGAAAGCAGAAGGAGAAGAAGGGAAGAAGAGAGAGAAGGAAGGGAGGAAGGGAGGAAAAAAGGCAGGAAAGGAGGGAAGGTTTAATCAAACTAGATATATAACATTGAAAAGGAAAACTTCCTAAAGTGTAAAAGTCAGACTTTGATTAAGATTGAAGAAGGCCAGTGTCATGTAGAATGACCTGAGTTTTAGTGCAGTTATCTACAAATTATGATTTTTTTTCCTTAATGATTTGATCACAGCTACATAAAACCTTAGGGATAGATATCTGGCATACCTAGGTTTATCTTTAATCCATTCTGATGCAGCCAATTTTGTTTAAATTATAGTCAAGCATTAATGTTAACTATCCAGAATACAGACTATTGATTTTTTTTTAGTTGTATTTACTTAGGAATATGAGGTTCTTTAACAGAACATCAAAGATACCCAAAGCATTTTTATTTTATTCCTAGTTGAAAGAACATAATGAAATTAAAGTTGTCTTTCTATTTCCTAACCTAATAATGATAAGATGTGAAATTGAAAGCTAATAGCTGAAGAGCCCAACTTTTAGCCATTTTTCAGAGTTGCTTACCAAACTCTTAAATGGCAAAAGGAGATGAATGCAGAGGAAGAGTAGCTGAAGCACGTACGCCTAGGTGTAAACTGAGTGAACTGTTTTGTAAGAATGTTACACACAGGACTGAATTATGTCAAAGAAAGAAAAATATTTTGCAATCAAATTAAGTTGACATGTTAAAAGTCTACACTGAGTGTGATGCAAGTTTACACACTTTTTCTTTCTGTTTTCTAGTCTGTTTATTTATAAAATCTCATTCACAAAGGGTCTTATATCATCTTGCATTGTTTATCAATTATTTCAAGCAAAGAAGATTGAATGCTATGTGATGGCATTGTCACAGAGTTTTTTTGTTTTTTTTTTACTGGGAGGTCCCAGGGATCGAACCCAGGTCCCTCCATATGGGAGACGGACGCCCAGCCATTTGAGCCACATCCATCCCCTGTCACAGAGTTTTGAAACTGACATATCTATTTATTAATTCAACAAATATTTATCGAGTGCCTACTATATGTTAGTTACAATTCTAGTTCCTGATGGTACAATGATAAATAAGATAACAAAATCCTTGCCCTCATAGACTTTACATTGGGAAGGATCAGACAAATGTATTAAATATCCATATACATGTATAAAATACTTCAAATAATGCTAAATTACATGAAGAAAAATAAAGAATGGTATGGGGACAGAGAAGGAAGTTAAGTGCCAGTGTATTTATAAATGCTAACCACTGCAGAATAATAATCATCATAACAATTTACATTCTGGAACTGAAAAAAATTCAGAGATTGTTTAGTCCTAGCCATTCTTTTTGCAAATGTTGAATCTGAGTTCTGCAGAGGTTGTGACTTGTCTAAAATGCTATATTTTATATAATATATATATAACTATATTTGGTGTCCAGGCTGGAATTTACATTCTGTTTTCTAGTAGACCATTAGTCACTGACACTTTTATTGTTTATTTTTTCCTATACTGTATATATATACAACTTAAATTTTCTCATTTTAAACACTTACAAGTATACATTTCAGCAGTGTTAATTTCATTCACAATATTGTGCTGCTATTGCCAATATCCATTACCCCAACTTTTCCATCACCTCAAACAGAAACTCTGTACTCATTAAGCAATAACTCCCCATGCCCCATTACCTATGATCTATTATCTGTCTCCATGAAATTTGCTTATTCTAAATGTTTCAAGTAAGTGAAATCATACAATATTTGTTTCTTTGTGCCTGATTTATTTCATTCTACATCATGTCTTAGAAGTTCATCCATTTTGTGGCATGCATCAGAAGTTCATTCCTTTTCATGGCTGAATAGTGGTCCATTGTTTGTATATTACATTTTGTCTATCAACTTATCAAAATGGATGGACACTTGGGTTGCTTCCATCTTTTGACTATTATGAAGAGTGCTGCTATAAATATTGGTGTACAAATATCTGTTTGAGTCCCTTCTTTTGATTCTTTGCAGTATACCAAGAAGTGAAGTTGCTGGGTCTTATGATAATTCTATTTTCAACTTGCTAAGAAACTGCTAAATTGATTATCACAGTGGATGCACAATTTTACAATGCTACCAACAACGCATAGGGTTCCTATTTCTACAAATCCTCACTAACACTTATTTATTTATTTATTTATTTATTTATTTATTTATTTATTAATAGCCATCTTAGTGGTGTGAAGTGGTATTGCATTGTGTTATTTTTTTAATAAATTTAAAAAAATTTTTAAAGATACTTAGATTACATAAATGTTACACAAAAATATTATTTTTGACAAAGTCCATTTTATCTATTTTTTCTTTTGTTGTCCATGCTTTTGGTGTCATACCTAAGAAATTGCTGCCAATACTAAGTTTATAATAGTCACCCCTTCCATGTTTTCTTCTAGGATTTTTATGGTTTTAGCTCTTACGTTTAGGTCCTTGATCCATTTAGAATAATTTTTGCATACAGTATACACCTTCATTCTTCTGTAAATGGATATCCAGTTATCCCTGCATCATTTGTTGAAGAAACCATTTTCCCCCCAATTAATGTACTTGATACCCATCTCAAATTCAGCTGACCATAGATATATACACTTATTTCTGAACTCTCAATTCTATACCTATCAAAATCCGAGTGGCCTTTTTCTATTCACAAATGGAAAAGCAATCCTCAAGTTCATATGGAATTACAAGAAGTCCTAAACAGCCAAATCAATACTGAAGAGGAAGAACAAAGTTAGAAGTCTGATACTTACCAATGTCAAAAGTTACTACAAAGACACAATAATCAAAACAACGAAAGACTGACATAATGATTGACATATAGACTAATTATTAGAATTGAGAGTTCACTTACTCTTTACTTGATACTGTGATACCTCAATGCAAATGTAAATGTATCCATAGAGCTTCGTCTAGCTCCTTAGGATCAATGTCCTATTACATATATTTTAATTAATTTGTAAAATTCCTTTGTCTTCATCAAATTAATACTTGCACATAGTTTTAAAAGGCAAAACAGCTATATAATGATACATATAAAATATATGTAATATTAAAATATAATGAAAAAAGCAGTCTTTATCCTCACTTTTCCAGTGCCTGATGACTGTTCCTAGAGACAACCATTTTCCATTTTTTTCTGATATCTCTTCTGGAATGTACCTCCATATATCTAAAAATATGCTCATCTTTTTTATCTTAATTTTTCAGCTTTTGTACCTGATACTTTCATTGAATATGCATAATTCCCGGCATGTTACAACAACAGGAATTAAAATGTTTTCTATAGTTCCTGTTAATGTTTTTATTAGAGATAATACTTACCCTCATCTTAAAGAAAATTTAGGACATTTAATATTTGATAATTTTTTTGGTGTAAAAAAACTACATTCAAAAAAAAAAAAAAACTACATTCAATAATTAATAGGTACTGCTTTAAATAATAATGAAACATTTGACTTAATTAAGTTTTGAGGCATGCTTCCCTCCTCCTGTTTGTGTTTGTTATAAACTAGCAGGATGCTTGGTTAGATTCTTTGATTTTTCTCCCCAAGCCCTTACTTTGGACTTCTATGCTTCTCCTCCTTGATTTGTTAACACTTGAGGGTCAAATATTGAGGAAAGAAATGAAAGGAGAGGAGAGGTTTTCTAGAATAGTAATAATATGAGGTGGCATAGTTGCACTTTGGGTTTGGCATAAAACTTATCTCTTCTAATGTGAGGGGATTCCATGGATTCTCTTGCTGTTTATCCTTATTGAGGGTATACAACTTGCTGTTCATTTCCTGGACACCAAGAGGGTCACCTTACTTTTAGGATCACCTTAACTTTCCAAGTGATCCCATTGACTATATCTAAGATATCCCTCCCTGAGTATGGTCCACTTCTGGTCTGCATAAACAGTCATGCATAATGTGTCCTGACAAACATTAGGAGCAGGCAGTCCCTTAACTGAACAACCTCTCTTGCACAGAGGTTGAAGCTTTTTTCTCTATGCTGGAGGTAAGGGTCAACATTACTTCCTTCTCATGGTGGAGGAGATGGGACTCATAGAATTCCACCAAACCTCTTCAAAAATTGTCTCTCCAGTGCATTAGATTGCCTCTCCAATTTTAGGTATGGGCCACAGTTATCTGTTCAACTAAGTGCTGAAAATTTTCAACCATATTTTATAATATATGGCATATTATTTGGAGCCTCAATCAAACTAAGACTTAAAAAGCTCCATTTTTAACATTTGATTTCAAATATTTCTAATGATTTTCTACTATTAAAGGTAAGAATATAGCTCTTTCTCTTATATCTTGCTCTGATTACTTCTTTTGCCTCAGTCCTTCCCCCAAAAAATATCTTTTAGGGTGAATCAGCATTTAGTATATACATTATTATGATTATAAATATTTATACCTGAATTATATAGTAAACACAAAAAATTTTGTACACACAATTTTACTCACAACTTTTTTCATCCCATGGATTTTTTCTTTGGCTAAATATTTTTTACTTTTCAAATTTTGCTCATATAGCTATCATTCATTCTAAAATAGTCCAAGTAAATTGCAAATATTGATTTAATATGTTCAAAAATCAGGAAGATATCAATTTAATTTTGTGAAGAAAACTCTTTTAGATCCTCCATCTTCATGCACTAATCTAGAACTCCTTTTCTTAAGCCTGCTCCAGAGCTGAGGACTGCAACTTCTCTTGATCACCATTGTTGGAATTCACACCTTTCTTTTGTATTGGAGTCCTCATACCACACTTCTGGAAGCTTGACATTACTTTTTCTTGGTTTTCACACTGATTTTGGGAGTGTCATGGATGATATACCTTTGAGATCTAATGAACTGAAAACATGTTTATTCAACCTTCCCACTTGATTGTTAGTTTTCCAGGTATAGAATTCTAGGAAAAGAGTCAGTTTATCCTCAGAACTTTAACTTTGCTCCACTGTCTTCTAGTTGCAGTATATAATGGCACAGTTTGATAGAATTCTAATTCTTAATCCTTTGTATGTAACCCTCCATCATGGGGATGGAGGGTTGTATACAAAGGATTCCTGGCTTTTTATTCTGACTTTTTATTCCTGACTTTTTATTCTGGAAGCTCATGTCTTCAGTTCTGGGAAATAATCTTATAATTTCTTATAAATCTTATAAATTCCTGCTAGTCCACTCATTTTCTAATCTTTTCTTTGCAGTTGCCTACTTCTTTGCCTTTTTGTTTCTAATATCTGGGAAATTTCTTCAACTTTAAATTGCATAACATCTACTGAATTTTTATTTATGCTACAAGACAAGTATTTTCTAAGAACTAGTTTTTGTTCTTTAAGTACTCTCTTTTAAACCAAAAAACTGCAAAAAAACAAAACTCAAACAACTAAACATGCTTTCATTTTAGATATAATGTTATCTTCTCTTATCCGAAGATATTACTTACCTGTCTATTGCTCCCTGGATTATTTCTTTTTCCTCTGATTCCCTTTGTTTTATTTACTTTTCCTTAAATCTGTTCTGATCATTGTTTTGTTTTCCTTAAAATCGGGGTACTAAATTGCTATTTGGAAATTCTATATGTGCTAATGTTTTGTGGCCTCATGGACTTTATTGTAGTGTTAGCAGTGGGGAGCCTGACAGTTTGATGGAGATTTTTCCAAATGTTAGTATCTGTGGATTTTTCCTTTGAAGCTGGTCAGTTTTCTTAGAGAGGTTTCTTCAAATCTCCTACCTGTGAAGTTGTAAATGTGGTTCCCAGTATTCTTGGTCAGTTTGTCAAGGTAGGCTATGGTTTCCTCTGTTCAGTAGGTCAATTTCAACTGAATTTTGGTACAGCATCCCACCCAAGCCTAGCCTCTTCAGTTGTGTTTTTTTGTGTCAGAGTTCAGAGTCTGCCTACTTTAAGCTCTCTGTAGAGCAACCTCTAGTCTTCTGTTGTGGTGGTGAAAGGTGAAAACTGCTTACCTGCATTGGGCAGATGAGGGCTTCTTGCATATTTAACTGCTACCTATAAATACTGTCAAGCAATCCTCCAGCTTTGAATTCCATAGAACCCAGCCTTCAGGGATACTTGGAGAACAGCTCTCTTCAGGCATCTAGGTCAGTTACCATCTTACATCCATTGTTTCACTTTCAAAATTTGTTGAAATTTCTTTCCTGCAGCCATATCTTGTACTCTTGCTGGTGCAGATTTATAAATTTATTATACATTTACTGTATTATCAATGAAGTTTTGAGATGGGGCTCAAATAAACACATCATTTAATCCATCATATTATCTGGAAGCCACATGTCTTCTTTTCCCATCCATATTTATTGTACTTTTGAAAAGTGTCACCTTCAAATAAATCACTTTAATTTAAATATGTAAAACTTGAATCATATTAATTAAGTATTGATGTAGGCTGAATCATGTGCCGTAAAAAGATATGTAAACATTTTATCCCCAGGTACTTCAGAATGTAATCTGATTTGGAAATAAGGTCATTACAGATATAGTTATTTAAGTCAAGGTCATACTGGGGTAGGTTGGGTCCATAATCTAATATAACTGGTGTCTGTGTAAGAAGAGGAGAAGAGACACAGAGATGGAGACAGGCAGAAAAGAAATCCATGTGAAAATGGAAGCAGAGATTGGAAAGATTGGAGTGCTGCATCTATGTACCAAGGAATGCTAAGGATTCTGGAAGATAGAAGAGGCAAGGGAGGAGTCTCCTATACGTTTCAGAGAGAGTCTACCAACACCTTGATTTGAGGCATCTAGCTTCAAAAACTGTGAGACAATAAATTTCTGTTGTTTTAAGCCACCCAATTTATAACACTGCAGGAGGTGGGAGGTGCCACCATGGTGGTGGGGCCAGGAGGTGCAGAGAAATTCCTAAAAGGTACCTGTTGAGCAGGAGAAGATACCACCAGAGGAGCTGTGAGGGTGGTTGGGGACAAAAAAAAGATGGGGTACAGGAGCTCAGGAAGCCAAGATAATTTATTATCACAGCTGTAAGAAACTAACAATATGAAATAAAAAAGGAAAATAATAAATGTTAATTCAGAATTGTCTATATGATTGGGTGAAGCATATTATATGAAGTTAAAAATGCAAGCCTACCAGTTGACCAAGATGACAATGTAAAATGCTCCAGAATGCCATTCCCCCACAGAATCTTTGAAAAACTAGCAAAAATTAGTAGCACCATCTTCTAAAAATTTCTAGAAAACAGTTATAGGATAATAGTAACTGGGTAAATGCCAAATCAGGAAAATGCAACTTGAAAAACAGTAGGTGAAGTTTTTGGCATGCTTGCTAACCATTTCCCTACTTCCTTTCTGGTGTGATGTAGAGATAGCCTAAGCTCCCATTGTAGGTCTCTGGCCTTGTTCAGGAAGAAGCTGAGTGACCCCTATGTGCACATATGGTATCTATATGTTGGTGTCAATATATCAGGTGGAAGACTGAAAGCCTGATTAAGGAAACTTGTCTTGGCCTCACCATCCCAGAACTTGAACTGCAGAAAGAAGCAGTTAGTAGACAGCTAAAGCAATGTAGAAAAAATTAAGTCAAAGCAGCCTGGGGCAAAGGATTACCTGCATTAAGTAATACAATAGAGCACCCAGGAAGAAGTGAAAATCTATTTCATAGGGAGTAGAGGAGACAATCCAGTTCCTGTAAATGGGGGAATCCCTAAGAGCATGAATGAGCAGATGCCCAGGATAAGAAGCAGTCTCCATTAAGGCTCAGATAAGACAGAAAGCACCCTGCATATACATTTTTAAAATTAGAGGTGGCATATTATTTTCCATACCCCCTTATTATTAGCTCAGTACTTCTTTGACATTGATGCAAGAATATTACATTATTGCTCTTAACTATAGTTCATAGGTTACATTAATTGTATGTTTTCCATACATCTCCATAGTCTTACCACCTTAGTGGTGTGCATTTGTTCTAGTTCATAGAAGAACTTTCTTGTATTTTTAAAATTAATCACAATCCTCATCCACCTCTGGGTTCACAAAATTATTCAGCCCCTAGACCATTCTCTAGCTTTCTTTCAATTGACATTTGCATCCTTAAGCTAACACTTTCAGCCACAATCCTTTTTATACACCAGCTGTGTTAGTTATCCTCAGTATAATGTGTTACCATCAACAATAAAAGAACAAGCAATCCAATTAATAATGTGCAAAAGACTTCTCCAAAGAGTAAATAAAAAAGGCAAAAAAGCACATTAAAAAATGTTCAATATCAATAGCTACTAGGGAAATACAAATCAAAACTACAACGTAAGTGCTGGAGAGGATGTAGTGAAATAGGAGCACCCTGCATTTTGCATTCACCTTCAGCTTCAAGCCAAAGAAGAGCCAATTTGCAAGACTGAAAGGTGTTCTTTGTGTTTGTTGTTTGTGATAGCACTCAAGGAAATTGCTATCATATCATTATCTGATATAAACTTAAAGATTAGACATTTCAGGGACTAACTTCCAGAGTTAACACTTTAAAATGTGCAGTGTGCAACAAAATAGTAAAAGACAAAAACAAAACAAAAAAAAGAAATGATGTTCCATCCAAAGGAACAACATGAAAATCCAGAAACCAACAATGAAGATACCAGGTATTGGACATTCAAGAGAAAGTCTATCGATATAAAAAAAGATGCCCAATATGTTGAAGGGGATAAAGGAAACACAGAGAAAGAAGTAAATGATATTAGGAAAATAATGAATAAACAAAGTGAAACCCTCAATAGAGAGATTGATATTTTAAAAAAAGGAACCAAGCAGAATTACTGGCATTGAACACCACAATAACCAAAATGAAAAATTCCTTAGAAAATTTCAACAGCGTATTTGAGCTGGAAGAAGAAAGAATTAATTCTTTTCAAAAGCGAAGCAATTAAAATGATTCAGGCATAGAAGCAGAAAGAAAACAGAATTTTAAAAAATGAGCAAGCTTACAGGACCTATGACATCATCAAGCATACCAATGTATGCATTATGAGAGTCTCAGAAGGACAAGAAAGAAAGAAAGAGTCAGAATGAATATTCTAAGAAATAATGGCAGAAAACTAACCAAATTTAATGAAAGATATAAATAAGCACACCCAAGAAGCCTAGTGAACCCCAAATAGGAAAATCACAAAGAGATCCATGCCAAAACACATAGATATCAAGCTATCAAATGCCAAGAACAAGAAGTGAGTTTGGAAAGAAGCAAGAGACTATCAAGATGTATAAAGGTGTCCCAATAAGAATAAGTGCCAATTCCTCATCAGAAACTTCTAGAAGGCAGTGTAAAGAAATATTTAAAGTACTATAAAAAAAATTGCCAGCCAAGAATTTATATCTGTCTTTCAAAAATAAGGGAGATATTAAGACATTCCCAGATAAACCAACATGAAGGGAGTTTGTCACTGCTAGACTAGTCCTACAAACAATGCTAAAGATTGTTCTTTGGTTGAAAGGAAATTGACATTAGTCGGTATTTTTCAGTATCTAATACCACTTTAAAAAAAAAATTCTT
The DNA here is from genome assembly GCA_026826555.1 of Tolypeutes matacus. Taxonomy (NCBI): domain Eukaryota; kingdom Metazoa; phylum Chordata; class Mammalia; order Cingulata; family Chlamyphoridae; genus Tolypeutes; species Tolypeutes matacus. The sequence goes on from JAKSZT010054457.1 coordinate 1,937,009, forward strand.
ACGTGTTCTAAAATGTAAATGCATAAAAAGAAATGATGAATCTATGGTTTTTGACATACAGTGTATTAAGATATAATTTGTAACAAGCACAACAAAATGGTGAGGGGTTTAGGGGTATAGGAACAGTGTGTGTGTATATACTATTGAAGCAGAGATGGTATATTAGTCAGGGTTCTCTCAGGAAACAGAATCAACAGGAGATATCTGTCAATAATATGAGATTATATGAGTCTCTCACACAACTGTGGGGATGCACAAGTCCAGGTTCTGCAGGCAGGCTGCAAACCAGGGCCTCTGATGAAAGTCCGATGAAAGGTCCCTGAGTTTCTGGGAGAAGTTGGCTGTCCAATGATGAGCTGGGAAATTCTCTCTGAATGTTGAAATCACTTCCCCTTTTAAGGCATTCAACTGATTCGATAAAAGTGTCACCCATTGATGATGCAGTCTCCCTGATTGATGCAGATGTAATCAGCTATCCATGCAGTAAACTCACTGGTGATCGAAGTCCATAATGCTCTTGTATTACAATTATCCCAGTGCTTGCTGGACCAAACACCTGGACACATTAGCCTAACCATCATAGTCCACCCCTTGTCAACTCGGGAACCATACACTTTACCCTAAACCTTACTTAGTCTCTAAGTAAAAACAATACCAGACAATCATACATATATATTTCCGCCTAACAATGTTCAACTCCCCTGTGTACAACCAGAAATGCATTAATTCCCCACAGAATAGGGTGCATGTCTTTGGGTAATATTCACTCTTAAACTTGACATCCCTTAAAATTATGATATGAAATTAATAAAGCTTTTCATATGATAGGGGAAAAGGTTAGGGAAGAAAACAAAGAAATTCGTTTTGTGTACATATACAATCATACTCCTAATGAAACAAGGAAGAAGGTTCATGACTATTTTTTTTTTTATTTTTTTATTTTTTTATTTTTTATTTATTCATTTATCCCCCCCTTGCTGCTTGTGCTCGCTGGGTCAGCTAACCATGCCGTGCGGGCGGGCTTGCCTTCACCAGGAGGCCCCGGGAACCGAACCCGGGGCCTCCCATATGGTAAACGGGAGCCCTACTGATTGAGCCACAGCCGTTTCCCGGTTCATGACTATTACAGTCCTCATTTCTGTAACTGGTCACGTGGTCGAAGTTCATATTTATCACTACCTTCTTCCACTACCCATTCCATGTTCCCGTTACCTTTAGTGAGCACTTCAACTGGTGTTCATAGTGGTTCTTTCCCTGGTGGGGTGACCCAAACTTTCATTCTCAAAGATTCTGGGCCATTGTTAGTCCTGCTTGAATTGGTTTGTTGCAATATTCCATTGACTTTAATCACAGGGCATGACAGTACTAGGAGATGCCCTAGAGGATCTCCTGCATTCCAGGCAAATCTTCTTTACCCCCATTATGTAGATGTAGTCCTATTTCCCCTTGATAGTCAGGATCAATCACCCCAGCCAGTCAGTAATTCCCTTCTTTGCCTGTTGATCCACAGGTAAGAGGAGCCCAAAGTGGCCAGGGGACAGTCTTAACATCCAGTTCAGTGGAATCATTGTTGTGTTCCCTGGTGGCAGCACTCCTCCTTTTGGGACTAAAACCTGTAGACCAGCAGAGTTTAAGGCTGCAGGGACAGGAAGCAAAAATTTTCCTAGTAGGTCACTAGGGGTAATACTGAGTGGTGCCAGTCCCATTTCCACCCGTTGATTCCTGGACCCATGAATCCTGGTTATGGGAGAAACTGCACCATAGAAAGGATACAGATTCAGAGCATACACAGCCTCCTGGAGAACATTGCTCCAGCCCTGCAAGGTATTGCCACCTAGTTGGCGCCGCAATTGAGTCTTCAAAAGGCCATTCCACCATTCTATTAATCCAGCTGCTTCAGGGTGTTGGGGAACATGGTCAGACCAATGAATTCCATGGGCATGTGCCCATTCCCACACATCCTTTGCTGTGAAATGGGTTCCTTGATCAGAAGCAATGCTGTGTGGAATGCCATGGCAGTAGATAAAACATTCGGTAAGTCAACGGATGGTAGTTTTGGAAGAAGCATTGCATGCCAGAAATGCAAACCCATAGCCAGAGTATGTGTCTATTCCAGTTAAAACAAATTGCTGCCCCTTCCATGGTGGAAGTGGCCTAATGTAATCAACCTGCCACCAGAGAGCAGGCTGGTCACCTCGAGAAAAGTTCCCATATCAGGGGCTGAGTGTGGGTCTCTGCTCCTGGCAGATTGGGTATTCAGCAGTGGCTGTAGCCAAGTCAGCCTTGGTGAAGGGAAGTCCATGTTGCTGAGCCCATGCATAACCTCCATCCCTATCTCCATGGCCACTTTGCTCCTGACCCCATTGGGTAATGACAGTAGTGGCTGGGGAAAGAGGCTGAGGATTAGCCACAGAACGGTCATCTTATCCACTTGATTATTAAACTCTTCCTCTGCTGAAGTCATCCTCTGGTGAACATTCACATGGGATACAAATATGTTCATGTTTTTTGCCCACTTAGAAAGGTCTATCCACATAGCTCTTCCCCAGACCTCCTTGTCACCAATTTTCCAATCATGTTCTCCCAAGTCCCTGACCATCCAGCCAAACCATTGGCAACAGCCCATAAATCAGTGTACAAACGGACCTCTGGCCATTTCTTCTTCCAAGCAAAATGAACAGCTAGGTGCACTGCTCAAAGTTCTGCCCACTGGGAGGATTTGCCTTCACTGCTATCCTTCAAGGATGTCCCGAAAAGGGCTGCAGTGCCGCAGCTGTCCACTTTAGGGTGGTACCTGCATATCATGCAGAACCATCAGTAAATCAGGGGAAATGTTGATTTGCTCAAGCAAAGATACCACATCTGGGACAGCAGCTGCAATTGGAGTCACCACCTGGTTAAGTTTATGATAATCTTCTGTCATCCTCCAAAATCCATCTGTTTTCTGCACAGGTCAAATAGGAGAGTTGAATGGGGATGTGTTGGGAATCACCACCCCTGCATCCTTCAAATCCTTGATAGTGGCACTAATCTCTGCAATCCCTCCAGGAATCTGGTGTTGCCTTTGATTTAGTATTTTGCTAGGCAGGGGCAGTACTAGAGGCTTCCACATGGCCTTTCCTACCACTATAGCCTTCACTCCACAAGTCAAGGATCCAATGTGGGGATTCTGCCACTTACTGAGTATGTCTATTCCAATTATGTGTTCTGGAACTGAAGAAATAACCACAGAATGGGTTCAGGGACCCACGGGACCCACTGTGAGACGGATCTGAGCTAAAACTCCATTAATCACCTGACCTTCATAAGCCCCTACTCTCACTGATAGACCACAGTGATGTTTTGGGTCTCCTGGAATTAATGTGATTTCTGAGCCAGTGTCTAATAGTCCCTGAAATGTCTGATCATTTCCTTTTCCCCAATGAATAGTTACTCTGGCTAAAGGCTGTAGGTCTCCCTGGGGAAAGGTGGGAAGAAGATTAACAGTATAAATTTTTGGCAGTTTAACAGGATCCTTCCCCAAAGGGACCTGGTCTTCTCATTCAAGGGGCTCTGGGTCTGTAGACTGTCTCAAGTTTGGGAATTGATTAAGGGGCCGTGATTCTCTGCGTCTGTAATTTGAGTTAGGGTTTTGTTCACTTGACCTAGAACTCTTCTGCTTATACAGGTCCAGAAGAAATTTAGTAGACTGCCCATGTATTTCACTTCTAGGTACACCGTGATCTATTAGCCAATGCCATAATTCCATGCGACTCAGACTATTCTGTGTGCTGCTTTGAATCTGGCTTTCATTGCGGTAGCCACACCCACCTTGTCTTTGGCAATTAACTGCCGATACTTGACTTTTACTGGACAGAGATCCGATCATCCCCATAATGTTTAAGGATTCCAATTCCATTACAGTCCTCCCTACAGTAATATCTGGACTGCAGAGAAGAGCAACCACAGAGCTCTTCAGAGATGATGGAGTTATTCTTACAAATTTATTCCTCACAGTCCTGGTTAAAGGTGTGTCCTCTGGACCTTCCTGGGGTGGGTGGGCAGGATTCAAATGGTAAATCCATTCTAGCATTCCAATCTCTCTAAACCTTTGAGTCTCCTTGTCTACTGTATACTAGGGCAAATCTTGCATCTCAACATCAGACATGCTAGGCCACTGTGTGGTCCATGCTTCAGTCAGCCACCCAAACAAAACTGTTAGATCCCTATCTAACCCCTTGAGCCACAGTGTTGAATCCAGAATTTCTGCTTAGTGGGCCCATATCAATAAATTCAGCCTGATGCAACTTTATATTCCTTCCACCATTATCTCATACCCTTAGTATCCATTCCCACACATATTCCTCTGGTTTCTGTCTATATAAATTGGAAAACTCATGCAGTTCTTTCAGAGTATAGCGTACTTCCTCATGGGTCACACTTTGTATTTCACCTTTGGGGCTTGTTGTGATTTTAGTCTAGTAATTGGTCTCCACGACAAGAGGGGTGTGAGGTGTGGGTAAGGAGTAGGATTAGAGATGTCTTCCAGGCTCCTGACCTCAGGGCATGCCTTTGCATTTTCTTTTGGTGAGACAGGATTATTCTCTTCATGCAGGGGTTGGAAGATAGATTCCTCAGGGCAAACGGCAAGTTGGCAGTGCATGGTAGAATTTGGCTGGTACCTGCCTCAGGGCTGGGAGGAGGTCCAGACTCTCTGGGGCAGGCTGGAGGCTGGGCAGTGCATGCTGGAGTTAGGCTGGTACCTGCCTCAGGGCTGGAAGGAGGTCCAGACTCCCTGGGGTAGGCTGGAGGCTGAATGATACAAGGTTGACAAGGTCTGGTCTCCACAGTGTGGGCCATTGCAGGTTTATCTGGTAAAGTCTCAGTAAAATTTAGGGTTCCAGTGTCCCCACCAATATTATCATCATCCCATATGTCTCTGTCCCAATCCTTGGGGTTCTACTCCTTTCCAATCAATGCCTTCAGTTTAATTGCAGAAACCCTGCAAGGTTGAGATTTTAGTTTCCTCTGTAATTCTGCTACTTGTACAATGAAAGACTGAGTTTGATTCTCAGATATCTGAAGTCTGTGGCTATAGGAGAAAGATTTTCTTTCAAGGCACACGTAGAAACTTTCATATCATTCATGCGTCATTTAAGTTTCAAATTTGAAGACTTTAGCTCATCTCTTTCTTTTGTAACTGTATCCAGTGTATCTAGGGGGAGCCAGCCAACACCATTATACTTTTTGACTCCACAAAATTCTGTTAAGGTGTTGAAAACACTCTCACCCAGATCCTTGCTTCTTATAAGGGTGGAAGTTGGGGAATCCAGTGATTCCATTTTGCGTATCTCTATTGCCTGCTCACTCTAAGGACTGTTAGCAACCTCTTCATTATTGGAAAGGGAGTCATTAGTACCACTGAGTCCAATTAGAGTAGAGAGGCAATTACAAAACTCCCAGAACCATCTCAGACATCCCATGTTTAAGACTCTGTTCATCAAGAACCACCCCACTCTCGGTACCAATCTGTATTAGTGAGGGTTCTCACGGGAAGCAGAATCAACAGGAGACATCTGTCAATAATGTCAGATTTTATAAGAGTCTCTCATGTGAACATGGGATGCACAAGCCCAGGTTCTGCAGGCAGGCTGCAAACCAGGGGCTCATGAAAGGTCCTTGATGAGTTCTGGAGAAGTTGGCTGTCCAAGGATGAGCTGGGAAATTTTCTCTGAATGTTGAAATCACTTCCCCTATTAAGGCATTCAAGTGATTCGATAAAAGTGTCACCCATTGATGATGCAGTCTTCCTGATTGATGCAGATGTAATCAGCCATCCATACAGTAAACTCACTGGTGATCAAAGTCCATAAATGCTCTTGTATTACAATTAGCCCAGTGCTTGCTGGACCAAACACCTGGACATAATTACCTGGCTGAGTTGACACATTAGCCTAACCATCACAGATGGTATCAAACCAAACAAGATTGCTATAGGCTTAAGATGCTAAATTTAAGCCTCATGTTAACCACAAAGGATATATAGATAAGATATATACAGAAAGAAATAAGACGGGACTCAAAATGGTACCATACAAATAATCAAATAAATATGGAAGTAAGTTTTAATGGAAGAATTGCACGACAAAAAAGATATAAGACTTACAAATACCAAATAGCAAATTGGCAGCAGAAAAAGATACATTATCAGTGGTTACTTAATCTTTTTCCCTAGTCTGATCACCATTTAATAACCAGTAGTTCCTTTAAATGTAAATAGATTCAGCTCTAATCAAAAGGCAAAGATTGGCAAAATAGTCAAAAACACTGTCCAACTATATGCTGTTTACAAGAACACATCTTAAATTCAAAGACACAAGTAGGTTGAAAGAGAAATCAGGGAAAATACTATACCATGCAAATAGTAAACAAAGAGAAATGGGGTAGCTATACCAGCAGATAAAGTAGACTTTAAATGAAAAACTGTTTATGAGAGACAGGAAGGTCACTATGTACTCATAAAGTGGTAAATTCAACAAGAAGACATACCAATTATAAATATATGTGCAACTATTGGAAGAGCCTCCAAATATATGAAGCAAATATTGACAGATTTGAAGGGATACAGATAGTTCTATAATAGTAAAAGACTTAAGTACACCACTTTCAGTCAGTAATAGAACATCTAGACAGAAGATCAATAAGGAAATAGAAGACTTGAATGATACTCTAAACCAACTAGACCTGATAGACATATATAGAACACTTCATCCAAGAGCCCCAGAATATATTCTGCTGGATCATTTTCCAGAATAGACCATATGTTAGACCATATGTTAGGTCACAAAACAGGTAGCAATAAAATAAAAAAAAAATTGAAATCATGCAGTATATCTTATCTGACCACAATGTACTGAAGCTAGAAATCAATAATAGAGGGAGAACTGAAAAACGTGGACATTAAACAAGATACCCTTAAACAACCAAGGAAATAAAGAAGACACCACAAAGAAAAACAGGAAGTATCTTGAGGAAAATGAAAATGAAAACACAACAAACTAAAACTTATTGGAGGTGGGAAAGGCACTGAAATTTATAGTTCTAAATGATACATTAAAAAATGAAAAAGATCTCAAATCAGGGAGTTAACATCAAAACTGGAGGATCTAGAAAAAGAAGAGCAAATTAAACCAAAGAGACCAGAAGGAAGGAAATAACAAAGATTAGAATAGAAATAAATGAAACAGAGTGTAAGAAATAATAGTTTCAACAAAATCAAAAGTTGCAGATCAATAAAATCTGCAAATCTTTAGTTAGACTGACAAAAAAAGTGAGAGAATATGCAAGCAACTAAAATCAGAAATGAAAGGGGTATATTTCTACCGACCCCAGAGAAAGAAAAAGGATTTTTAAAGGATACCATATTATGTCCAAGAGACTTAAATCTTTGAGCTGTCCAAGTGCCAGTTGGGCCCTGAATCTCAAAACTTTCAACACCTACTCTCCAGTTCACTGGGCTCACCCAGGACAACTAACAAGGAAATGTTGTTTGACAATGATCATTTCAAGGAACAGAGAGAGTTTGCAACTGCAAGCAAGAAAGTCCCATCCATCTGCCCCATGGGATCTAAGCCTCCTCACAATTAGAGGTCAAGTGGGCGTCACCATCACAGAATCCTCAGGATTGGGGAATGGATGATGGACTAGAGTAGATTTATAGTTGTTCTACTTTAAACTTGTTGTGACCCTAGCAATGGAAGAACTTTTATCATGGATTTTGAGTCATTGGTCACTGGAGGTTCTAAGGGGAGGGAGAGGGAAAAATAGGTGTAATTTGGGGGCACTTTTGAGACTTGGGAATTGTCCTGAATGATATTGCAATGACAATTACAGGCCATTGTATATCTTGTAATAACTTGCAAAAATGTGTGAGAGAGGGGGTAAACTACAACGTAAACTATAATCCACGCTTAGTGGCAATGCTCCAAGATGTGGTCATCAATTTTGGCAAATGTACCACACTAATGAAGGATGTTGTTGATGTGGGAAAATGTGGGAGGGCTAGGAAGTGGGACATATGGGAATCCCCTATGTTTTGTGCAACATTTATGTAATCTAAGTTTGTTGTTTAGAATATGGTGAAGACAGTGGTCACCTTCATCCACCACTGAGTTCACTATGTTATAGAGTCCCTAGTTTATCCTCTAGCTTTCTTTTAATTGACATTTACATCCTTATTCTACCCCTTTTGCCAAATGAGTTTTGACGAGTCCACTCTTCGAGTCCACTCAAGTATACTTAAATGTGACAGAATAGTCTCTTCAAGAAATGGTGCTGGGAAAACTGGATCTCTATATGTAAAAAATGAAGGTGGATCCCTGCCTCATACCATACACAAAAATCAACTCAAAATGGATTAAAGTCATGGAAAGCAAGAAGTTAAAGTTCAACAGAACCTGGATGAGAAGGCACAGATCAAAAGAAGCTGGCCATGTGCATTGCTACGTGACATAGAAGCCCAGGACTAAGCATCACTGGCACCCAGCCCAGAATGCAGCCTTTGGGAAATAAACATTGCCTTGATAACACCTTGATTTGGACTTTTTCATAGCCTCATAATCGTGAGCTAATAAATTCCCATTGTTTAAGTCAGGGGTTCTTAACAAGAGGTCCGTGAGCTTGAATTGAAATAAAAAAAAAAAACAACTATTTTTGTGGGGATGTGTCGGTGAGGGTGTGATGTATTTATTAAATAACACACAATACAGTTAGGACTTAGTAAGGGGTACATGGCTTTCACCTGACTGGCAAAGGTGTCCGTGTAACAAAAAAAAAAAATAAGAACCGCTGATAAGCCAACCCACTGCATGCTATTTATTTGAGCAGCCAAGGAAGCTAAAACTCTAGCAATTCTACTTCTAGGTATATACCCCAATTATTTTAAATTTAGGACTCAAACATATATTTGCATACCATTTTTTCCTAGTGGCATTTTTTCAAAAATGCCAACAGATGGATGCAACCCAAGTGTCTTACAACTAATGAATGGATAAACAAATTCTGATATATATATTCAATGGAATGTTATTCCCTTTAAAGAAGAATCAAGGTCCAATACATACGACAACATGGATGAAACTTGAAGACATCATGTTGAGTGAAATAAGCGAGATGTAAAAAATAATAAATATTGTATGATGTCTCTGATATGAAATAACTAGAATAAGTAAATTCATAGAGTCAGAAACTAAGATAGAGGTTACCAGGGGGCCAGGTTGGGGCTAGGGAATGGGGAGTTAATGCTTAATTGGTAAAGAATTTCTATATGGGTAATGGAAATGTTTTGGTAATGTATGGTAGTGATGGTCACACAACATTGTAAATATAATTAACTGCACTGAATTATTTATTTGAATGTGGTTGAAAGGCGAATTTTTAGGTTGTATAAATGTTACTAGAATAAAAATTTTGAAACAAGCATAGGGCTGTACAACACAAACATTGACCTCTAATATAAACTATGGTCCATAATTAATAGGATAATTTATGATATTCTTTCATCAATTGTAACAAAGATCTCACACTATCGCAAGATGTTAATAATAAAGTGAGTTACATGGGAATTTTGTAATTTCTGCATAATTTTTATATAAGCCTTCAATTTCTCTAAAAAAATGCAAACCCATTCAGATGCCTCCTTGTTCTGATAAACAGCCCCAAAATGTTCAGATGAGCACAAACTGTTGGAATACATATATTATACTATTCAAAGACCATGTTATTACTATTTTTGAATTGTTAAATACTGCAATTTACAATGATATTGGATGTTTCTGATATGAATTTATAGAAGTTCTTCTGAAGATACGATAGGCACAAAAGTTCATAAAAAGCAATTTTAAGTGAATATCCAATCATAAAATGTTTTACCATGTATCCGCAAAATAAATCTTATTATCTAATATTCCTTATTAAATGATGTTCAGAAATTGTTTCTGAGTAATAACACTAATAAAATCCTATGAGTATTTCTGTGGAAAGATGCAACAAATAGAAAAGATGGTTGTATATTATTTCTCATCTACACCAAAGCTCTGAGCTGCTAATTCTTCTTGGGTCACTTCTTTTTTTAGCTGGATTCTTATTATATAAGTGAAAGGTCAGTATTTTATAAAAATTTCTACTTCTTACCCCTTCTGCTCCCCTGTCTCAACATTTTCAGTAGTTTGACCTTGCACCTTGACTATAAGTAGTTTTGCAACAGCTAAATTCCAACAGCACAGTTTTCAATATTCCATCTGCTCTCTTGAAGACATTATATAATGCATTGCTCAGCTTATATTTTCTTTTGCTTTCATGGTGTATTGATTAGTAAAAGGCTGGGTCCAGGTGTTTTTTAATTTAATAAATGCTTATAACTTCTTGCTGAAATGCTATTATTAGCTAATCAGACCTTCTTCTGCCAGTAAAGAATTCTTTCTAAATGAAGTCTTTGGCATTCTAAATTATGTAGTTAATTATAGAACAGTTAAATTGATGAGCTTTTCATTCTGTAACATGAAGAATGATGTTAATAAACCATTAAGCCTAGAAACTGGAAAAAGAATAGAGAGGTGAATGTTGAAAATGGCAATGTGACAGTACTATAGAAACATAAACCAAGGTAGAAGGTGAACATAAGAAAGAAAAGAAAAGAAATTACACAATGCAGAAAAGGAAGAAAGCTGAAATTTTTCAAAAAAAATGTTTAATCATCATTATCAATAACAAATATTCATACAGTGCCTAACTAAGAGAAGATAAAAATGAAGGGGGAGGTAAAGATAGTTGTGGTGTTAGGGGGAACGATCACAAACTCATTGTGGTCATTTCTCCATCAATCATTTTAAAAATTATTAAAGTGAGAATAGTCAATTTAGCATTCAACAAAGCTTCATTCTTCCTAAATATTCTGTAGCTTTGTGCAAATCTGATCTTCAGAATAGCCTGAATACTTTCTGATGTCTTATAAATACAGTTTTCAAGACAAAGAGTATCAAAAAATACACTTGGTCAAAATGAAAACGGCTTAACTAGGAATTCTGACATCTTTAGAGGAAAACAGCTACCACTTAGCATGATCACAGGGTTCATGTGGTTATCCACCAAGACAAGTAGTAAACCACCAGGAAGGATTCAGCTTCTGCACGATATATCTCCTAATTGCGCATTCGACTGTATTTGATATTGAAGTCTTTGCTCTTTAGAATTGAAGGGCTGTATTAAGTAACAGAAGGCTCTTCTTGTATGGACTATTGACTCTAATTTGTGTTTTAAATTTCTGCAAATGACAGTTCAAAGGCAAATCTGTTAACATCATAATTGCTATTGCAACCAATGTGTGTGTAATTTTAAATGCTGCAGCTTATTGTTTTTTATTTTACTTAAAGACACTGTATAGCTACTACAGCACTACTGGTATTTAGTAGAAATTAAAAACCTTATTCTTGATTGAAAGTATCACTTTCAGTGTTCTAAAAACAGTTTGATATTCCTATAAGTAATTATTTTATTATTTTTACAGGGAGAAAAAGGAACTGGTAGCCAAAAGTCATACTGAAATTTCCCATAATCATAATAAACCTGTCTAGAGACTGTAGAAAACATACTATCTAACAGTCTTCAGACCCACATAAGTCTGAGGAAAATTGATGATATTTTTAAAGGGGTAAAGGTATTAAAACTGACTTATGCAGAACCAATAGATAATTAAGAGCAGAGAAATGTTTGTGTATGTTTGATTAGTCTATAAATTGAGTTATCTTCTCTCATTTCTTTTTTTTTTTTTTTTAATGCCAGAGGCATTATACTGCTAAGGAGCACCATACTTCTCAGTTGTTCATGCAATATCATCATTGAACCTTGCAAGGACTAATTCTTAGTGTGTGTGTGTGTGTGTGTGTATATATATATATATATTTTTTTTTTTAATTTAATTTTCATTTTTCCCTATAGTCTGTTCCCACTTATTTACTCCTCTCCGCTAGAGGTTCCCACATTTATGATTTGATTTATTATTTCATTGTTTGTGTGTATGATGTTATAAAATATACAGTAATGTCTGTGTTGTTTTGTTGTACTTAATTTACACAAGTTATTTGGGCCATGGTTCTTATCCTGTTTGTATTGTTTTGTTTTTTTACTGTCAGATGACTTTCAAAAGGCTTCAGCAGTTTCTGCCCCCTTCAGTACATGAAAGTGCCCAATCCTGCAAAGCCTCAGCCAGTTTGGATAACTGCATTTCTAATTTCTGTCAAATTCGTTCATGCAAAGGGGCAAGACTTTCCTGTATTAATTTGCATTTATTTACTTACTAGAAGTTTATTCCTTGTTGATTTCAGATGTAACAAATATCAGTTCTCAGTCAGTAATCTACATGCTTTATTGATCAGAAATCCTTTATTTTGATGTCATAGATAGTCATGAAATGCTTATCCATCCCAAGTCATAAATATACAAATGATCTTGCATTTTCTTTTTAGCTAAAAAATTTACCTCGTATTTAGTTCTATAATCCGTAATCCATCTTGAGTTTACTTATGTTTATGATTTGCATAATCTAGCTTTTTTTCAATTATAGTAAGTTTTTGTAACATCTACTAAATATCCTTCTACTAAGGTGTGTATTATTGTAAAAATGCATTGTTTGCTTATATATTGAACTGTTTCTGAGAACTCAATTTTATTTTTTTGTTTTGTTTTGCCTCAGTACCATCCTGTATTTATTATATTGATCTTTATATTTGAATATATGGAAGAGTTAATTCACCTCTTTGAATTAATTTTTAAAAATACAACAGCTCATTATGGAGATTCTTCTAATACATAAGTATTAAGTTTGTAGAGTTCAACAGTGTTGTTGTTTTATTAAATGACAATAAACATACATAGGAAAAATTTAAAACTATTGGCATCTTTATTATATTAATTTAGTCCACCCCTGAACATACCGAAACTCTCCGTCTATTCAGGTCTTCTTTTATATTCTTTAATAGAGTTGAATTTTGTAATTTGCTCTTACTAGTATATTTGAGGTTTTGTATGTAGAATTATTTGTTTGCCTTTTACTTTTATTTTCTATTTGTTAATTCATATTATTATTGCATTTGGCTAAAGATAATGCAATATTGGTTTCCTGGAATTTATTAAGGCATCCTTTGTAAGCTACCATACTGTTGATAATATAAATGTTCCTTGTTTATACCAAAATAATTAGTGGGGTTTTTTTTTTTTTTTGCCAATAAAGATATAGTTGCCAAGTTTTTGATTATCAATTATGTTTTTCAAATATTCTAATCTTTGCCTATTTTTACTATGCCTCATATCTCATTTTCAGAACATAGTTTAAAACCTCCCTCTTATTTTATTGATTTAGCTATTTCCTCCATAGTTATAATACTTTCTTTATATATTTTATATCTTATGTAGCTAGCTGCTTAAATGTTCATAATCATTATATCTTCTGGATCTAATTTAACTTCTATCATGGTACAAATGCCTTTGTCTGTTATGATGGTTTTCATTAAAATGGAATTTTCTCAATTCTAAAATTGCTACAGGGTTTTCATTGCGTAATATTTCCCTTTTCATCACTTTATTTTCAGGCTTCTTCCTCTATTTTGAGTGCGCTGACTACAGATAATACACTGCTGAATTTATTAATATAAATTCAATTTAAAAGTTTTTGGTTTTAGATGGAGCATTTAACTCATTTCTATTTCAAATAATTGCAATTAAGTTAGGATTTATTTATGCTGTTTCACTTCATATTTTATCTTTACTATAACTGCATTTATTTATTTATTCATTCATTCATTCCTAGCTTTCTCCCACTTCCAATTTTGCATTTTTTTTTTCCTGGTAGCAAACCGCCCCCCCATCCCCCTTTTTTAAGGAAGTACCTGAGATTGAACCCAGGGCCTCGTAAATGGGAAGCAGGTGCTCAACCACGGAGCTACATCTGCTCCCTATGGCAATTCTTTTTAAGATCATATTTATGATAATATTTACTCCCTTTGTCTTATAGACCCTCTCAGATTTAATTATTTTTCTTGCTGCTGTATGTCTTCCAAGAATAATTGCCAAGAGTTTTGTTGTAAAGTCAAATTGCTGAAACTTCTATACATATAGAAATATTTAGATTTGCATTTTCATTCATATGTTAATTTGGTGGTATATAAAGTTACAGGTTGAAAATAATTCTCTTTTATATCTAAGGTTATTGTTGAAAAGTTTGATAATAATCTGAATATTTTTCTTTTGTTAGTGGTGTTCTGAAAGCTTGTAGAAATTTTTCTTGTCTTTAAATATCTTAAATATCTTAAAATTTATGCATTTTATTGTGGAAAAGAAAATCTTTTATTCTTCTTAAAAATCTATGGATACTATTAGGCTGTGCTGTCTGTAAAGTCTACCTCCTCCTGTGGTGACTGTGTCTCCTTCGTGTTGACAGTTATCGTCTTCTGGACAAGCAGGTCTTGACAGCATTTTTGGGCTCGCTGGACTTTGGAAATGTGCCCCTGTGTGGGGAGAGCCCATGGCTGCCACCCACATGGTTGGCATCAGAGAGGAACTGCTAATTTTCAGAGATGAGACTCAATGAAATTAGATTACCTCCAAGAGCACAGAGCTAGTTCATGCTGGAGCTGGAACAAGAAACCAGGACCTCAGCAAGGATATCAGAGATCCCAGGACAGTAGACAGGAGAACTGATTCTTAGGACTTCTTCTGATCACTGCTTGGCACTGAACCAGAACAGAGGACTTAGAGAGTCTTAACCGTGGTTTATGACTGTGAGTGGTGGTGATAGTGGAGACAACAGAGAAATGGAAGAACCAAGAGCTTCTCTCATTCCACCCCTCCCAGTCCTGACCTGACTTGCTCAGCTTTAAAGAAGAGGAAGAACAAATAAAGACTCTCAGGCTGAAACCTCAGAAATCCTAAGACAGACATCTGGCCCAGGGATTCAAATGTGTTCAAGAAAATTCCTGCCAAAACATTCGTTGAATACAAGCTAATGGAACAGGGACATCAGAAATCATATACTACATGGAATACAGGTTTCCAAAATTAGTTGTAGAAAAGTCATTAAACAGCAGAATAGTTCAGAAGAAGAGAGAGAATAGGGCAGAAAGTATATTTGAAGTAATAATGGCAAAACATTTCCTAAATTTCACAAAAGACATGTATATACACATCTAAGAAGCTGAACAAACTCCTTATAGGACAAATTCAAGAGTCTTTTCATTGAAACTATCAAAAGAAAAATACAAAATAGAATCTTCAAAGCAGTGTGAGAAGTGTCTCATCATGTACAGGAAATCTTCACTAAGATTAGGCACAGATTTCTCATTAGACATAATAAAAGGCAAAATGAAATGGGACACTTTTTTTTAAAGTGATGAAAGTAAAAACAAAACAGCAAGCAAGAATTCTTTATTTTGCAAAAATGTTTTTCATAAATGAGGGGGAAATTTAAGACATTCTCAAATGAACAAAATTGAAGTAGTTTATTACCACTAGATGTGCCCTAAAAGATGTGAGTCTTTAAGTGGGAAATGGAAGTACATTAGACAATAACTTACAACAATGAATAAAGATATCTCATAAAAATTAAAAAAAAAAAAATCTATGGGTTTATGCCATTCATCAAATTTGCAAAAATTCTCAACCATTGTTTCTTCAAATCACAATTTTTTAAAAAAATAAATCATCTGCAATGTCTATCATATGATTTGTGATTTGTAATCAAGAATATGAGCAATCCACAGTAACAAGTGAGCCAGATATTACTTAACAGAAAAGACTATTTAAGAGCTCTTACAAATATGTTCATGGATTTAAAGAAGTATCAAACAACCTAATATATGTATAATTAAATTCCAAGAAGAGGTAATTGGAATCTAATTATACATATATTAGACCGTTTGATATTTCTCACATGGTACTAAATCTCTGTTCATTCTTTTCAGTGATTTTTTTTCTTTCTGATATTCAAACTGGATATTTTCTAGTAACTTGTCTTTAAATTTATTAAGCCTTACTTCTGCAATCTCCAATCTCCTATTAAGCATACAAAGTGAACATTTCATTTCAGCTCTACATTACAGTTTTATAATTTTGATTTGATTATATTTTAAGGATTGCAGTTTTCTTTTGAGATCTCTCTTCTGTTCAATCATTGTATCTGCCTTTTCCTTTAAATCCATGAGCATATTTATACGAGCTCTTATATAGTCTTTGCTGTTAAGTAATTTCCAGTTCATTTGTTACTATTGATTGCTCTATTTCTTGATTAGAAATCACATTGTCCTGTTTCTTAATAGGTTTAGTAATTTTTAATTATATGCCAGACATTGTAGGTGATTTATTGTAATAAATGTGAATTAAATAATTGTCTTATAAGTAGCATTGATTATATTTTCCTGGCAAGATGTTAAATTACTGGTGGATCTTTCTAATCTTGTGAGACTTAGCTTTTCCTCTTTTTTAATTGTGTTTTTTTTTTCCAGTTTCATTCTTAGTCATAGGGCATGGCTCTTACATTAGGTCATAATTGCTACTCCTAAGGCTTTGCTGTTTTGGAGGCCTATGGCAGGTTGAGATTATTTATGAATTTCCAAAAGAGAATGATTATGTTTGTAAACTAATATATTCCTTGGGGTGTGATTACCTTTTATTGTATTAAATTCAAAGGTTTTAAGTTTATTTGATAAAATCATTTTAGGGCTTTTCATTCTACCACATTAATAGGGCATGACTCAGGTTAAGACCCAGTCTCCTTGGAGGGCTGATATAAATGGGCACTCATTCAGGAAGACACAAGGAGAGAGCTCTGTCATGTTTGATACTGGGGTCCCAAGGAGAGATGAGCCATTTACCTGATAGTTTGCAGCTGAAGAGAACAGAGCAGCTGAGCAGCTGAGAATGCCTGGAAACAAATAAGGCCTATGTGAGAGACTGATATAGGAAGCCCTGAGAGACCAGGCAGAGATCTCTCAGTGACAATCTTTCTTCAACATGTGACAACTGACTTTGGTGAGAAAGCAACCTTGAGTTGGACTCTTTAGGGCCTTGTAACTTTAAGCTCTACCCTTTATAAAAGCCAAGTGATTCCTGGTATTTTGCATCAGCACCCATTTGTCAGACTAAAAAAAAAAAAAAAAATACAGGGTCTTAACTGATTTCCTGAGGCACACTGCAAAGTTTCTAAGCACCCCATGTTTTATGATCTCTGCTATCTTTTGTTAGCTATCAGCCTTATAGTCTTGCCAATTAGTTTTGCCATCCATACAGTCTTGATAAAGAAATTGCATAGCTCACTTCTTGGTCAAATTAGGGAACACATCAAAGATTTCTGGGCATGTGTTTTCACACATTCTTTTTTATTGGTACCTTACTCAACAAATTTCAGTGAATGCATTATGCTTTGCCTGAATGCCACTTCTTTGGGCTACTGTTTAGAAAGTGCCCTCAAGAGGAAACCAAGGAAAACAGGAGGCTAATCTACTGACTTTTCTCTCTCTCAAGAATCACATTTATGTATTGCCTGTTTCCTGGTGACTGAAAATATTTGTCTCATGCATTTTGTTAAATTTTACATTTGCTTAGAAGAGGAGGACAACGTTGATCATGACCATCCTAATTTCATTTTTGTAAATTTTGAGTGTACTTAAGTTCATTACATCTAATTGGAGTCCAAGAATTAATGACATGTCTGTTAATGAATTATTTTATCAAGTAATCTCTTCATATGTTTATTGTTATTGGCATGTGATATTATAAAAGATAAATGATGAGTTAGTGGTAGAAGATTTTTCTCTTAAAGTTACAGGTTATTACTTAAACATATATAAATATATCTTTTTTACTAAGGGTTCAATCAAGGTAACAAAAGATGCTCTGTGTATTTAAGTATTCTAGTTCTTAATACAGGAAATTATAGGGTTATTCCACCTTTGAAAGAACTGGAGGCATAAAGGTCAGGAAAGTTGATCCCAGTCTGCCAAATTGATTTGGGTGATTCTCAAGAAGCTCAGAAGGGAGTTTTCAAACATTGTGTCTTCCTATCTATGAGCCAGCACTTGCCCCTGGAGTATAATGGCTTCTCTTCCTTTTACTTTTTCTAAATCTCATATTTCTCACTGATACCTAAGAAGGGGAATCTGGTAAATGTAGTTCCTGGCTTTTTCTTAGGCTGTGCAGAGGAAACCAAAGGTAGTTCTGTTGTTGATTTTATATTAAATCATGCAGCATAGGGTGGTTTCTCTCAAAATCTCAAACATTTTTATTTTGTAAATGTGAAAAAATTAGAAAATTATTTTTACAGGCTTATCAAATCTTGGGTGGAAAGAGCCCTTTAATATTTTAAGTAACTATAGTGTTTGTTTACAGTGGGTATTCTTGAAATACCATGGGGAAACAGACCTTTAAGAACACAGTGGGAAAAAAGAGAGAGTGTAGCTCAAGCATAATTTGCCTGAGGTTTTCTTATGATGGTGTGTGCTTATCCTGCTTTGACCACACTGTCCATTATTCAATATTACCAATCACCTGCTTTTCACCTACTACTCTCAACCCTGCTGGCTGAAGTGGTCTGATATTGCCATTCCTGTGCCTCAGTTTCTCTTGTAATGTTTTCCTACACTGGTTATTCATCCACTCAACAAATATTTATTGAGTGCCTTCCTTCTGCCAGGCATTGTTCTAGGTTGTGGGTGTACAGCAATTAGAGTAATTAGTCAGAAAATGAACAAAATAATAAATAAAATATAAAATCTGTAAAACAGTAATAATTGCTATAGAAAAAATAGTTCAGGGAAGAGGTATTAGTGATTTGTGGGGGACAATATTGCAGTAGTAAATAGGTTAGTCAGAAAATGCTTCTTTGAAATTTTGACATTTAACCCACTTGTAGAAGTTGAATTTTCTGTCTCACGAGACCCTCCCCACATCCTATATTTCCTATCTTCTATTTTTCCCCCCATACATGTGTATATATGTGTGTGTAGTGTATCTATACCTATCTCTATATTTATTCATCTATATCTGTCTATCCGTATCTCTCTCTCTCTCTCTCTCATATCTATCTATCTATCTAAACTTATTTAGCTTTTTTTTACTGACTTTCTAACCCATTAGAATGGAAGCTCCACAATGGCAATGAATTTTGCATGTTTTGTTCATTGCTTTATCCTCAGCACCTAGAAAGTGTTTGGCTCACAAAACAGTGATAACATTATATGAATGATAGAATGAGTGAATGAATAAAACATTTCAGGCAGAGGGAACAACAAGTGCAAAGGCCCTGGAGTGAGAGTGGGTCTGATGAATTAAAGGAAAGCAAAAAGGCTAGGGATGCTGGAGTGGAGTGAGTAAGCAGAACAATAGTAGGAGACCAAAGTAGAGAGGTAATGGGGTAGGGAATAAATGGCAGCTAATGTAGGGTCTTTAAGCCATATAATGACTTTGACTCCTACTTTGAGTGATATGGAAAGCTATTTAGATGGGTCATATTTGTGGTGTGAACTTACTTTTGTTTTTTAAAGAATCACTCAAGAATTGATTCAAGAATGGAAGCAGAAAGACCAGTTAGAAGGTTATTGCAATAATAGCCTTACCAATATTTGCTATTACTCAATATCTGTAAGTATAACTACTTTATTTTCCAGAGTACTGTTTATTCTACAGGGAAAAATAAGAGCAAACATAATGTGCCATTACAAACAAATTAAAGTGGAGAGAGAAAAATGCTGAAAATGATGCCACTTGACTTAAATCATGTACATGGAAGAAACTATTTATGCCTAATATTAATTACATGTAATAATTCAAAACTTTAAAATTTTGATGAATGTAAATGTGCATGGAGGGAACACTTTGAGTAATACAGAAAGCTTCTGGTATAAGGATTTTTTAAACATATAATTTTGAATTTAGAAAAAATGTTTGTTCAACTGTATTTGAGTGACAATATATTTTCTAATATTGATACAATAAAAATTTTCTCTAGAGAGTTAAATTTATAATGAAGCTCTTATATGTAATAAATGCATTTCTTTCTCTAAATAAAATCATTTAATCATAAATGAATTACACTTTGCGAATATTCTCGCTGTCCTGGTTTTGTGTAAATCAGGGTAGGCTAAACATATGCTGTATTAGAAACCAAGCATGTATCCCCAGACCTAATTTTTCTCCCTAGGTAGGTCTGGTTTTTAGAATGCTGGTGATAAACCAACCCTGATTTATTATACGACCATCCTGTATGGGAAATGACTGTAACTCTAGGTATCTTTGGTCAACCTTAAGAGATAATAGCAGGGGGGCAGGTGTGGCTCAAATGGTTGGGTGTCTGTCTCCCATGTGGAGGGACCTGGGTTTGATCCCCAGGACCTCCTGGTAAAAATTTTAAAACAGAAAAATATAGAAGGCACACGAACTGCTAGGCCCCATATGTGGGTGCACTGTTGGTCCCTGCCAAGCCATGTGGAAAGATGATGATGCAACAGGAGAATGACATGGGGGAGAGCCAAGACGAGACACACCAAAAACCCAGGAGCTGGGATGGCGAAGGCAGTGGGATGCCTCTCTCCCACATTGCTGTTTCCAAGGATCGAGTCCCGGTGAGGACAGTAAGAGAGGGATGAGAAGAGAGGGCAGGAGGCAGACACAGAGAATTGCCCAGCGAATGGACACCAATGGACACAGGGACAGTGAAAATGGGGGGGGGGGAGGGAGGGCGTTAAAAATGGATGAAAGTAAATAAATAAATTTTTAAAGTAAAAAATAAAAATAAATGAATTACACTGCAAAATTTGTTTACCCTTAATTCTGGTACAAATTGAGATCTTAAATTCCTTTTTTAGTGAAATAAGGTACAAGGGGTTATAAGCTTGGTTTTGACTGTAATGTGTATGCCAAAAATCAATTCTATCCTGTAGAAAGAGGGTTGAAGAGCCTTAACACTATAGTAACAGGTTTGATAAAAGGAATTTGGTAAAACTCTGTGCATCAGAGATACCATCTTTTTTTTCTGAACACACACACATGCATAAATACATTCAATATCTAACAATCATTTATCAACTGCAGAGATTACTGACAAATATATTAGTAGATATAAAGTAGTAAATACTATTATTACATCCTTTATTTACATATTGCAGAGTATTTAAATTGCATGGTTTTAAGGTTTCCTTAGTTATTAATGTGCCAGATAATTATACAGGCATTGGTAATATTAAAAACTAACAACAAAAAAACAATAACTAGAATTTAATCAATGCTTATTTGACAAGTAACATGCTACAGGTTTTATATATGCTTTCATTTAAAATTCACCAAGGCCCTGTGAGAAAGGTACCAATAATTCTCATTTTAGAGATGAGGAATCTAAGCTAAAAGTTAATTTCCCAAGGTCATGCAGATTGAAGAAACATGGCAGAGATTCAAACTCTGATTCCATAGAGTAGCTATTACCCAGCACCACACAAGAATATAAATTTGTTTTTAAAACTACACTTTGCATAAGTAGTTATAAATGTTAAAAATAAATCACTTATTAACTTAAATAAAATAATATTTAACTGATTAGTTTAAAAACATGCTTCCTTTAAAAGTTAATGAGTTTCCTGTGTCTGCTTTTTGTTCTAGTTAATCAGATAGATATTTTCTCCAGTCAGGAAGAGTGAGGAGTTTGCAGAGAATACACTGAGGAAAATGTTTTGCTTTTAGTTCCCTAGAAACAATATCTGAAATCTGTTTTCAAAAATGATTCCTAGGCATGGAGTCAATAATGGGCCATGCTTATTCCATTACTCATTGCTGCATAAGAAACAATTCCAAGACATAGGGACTTTAAAGGATACATTGCTATCTCTGTGGACTGCCTGGGTTCAGCTGGGCTATTCACATCTGGAATCTGTTTTAGTTTTGCTAGACTGCAATCACAAATACCACAAACTGATTTTGGCTTAAAAAATAGGAATTTTGTTTGTTTGTTTGTTTTTGTTTTCACAGTTGAATAAAAACATACAATAGGAATTTATTGGCTCATAGTTTCAGAGGCTAGAAGGTTTGCTGCCTCCTAGGATTGGTAGCAGCCTGGCTAGAAGGCATTCCTTGGGTTCCTTGGCTTCCTCAACATGTGGCAATACAACCTCCTTTCTCTTCCAGTTCCACTGACTTCTGGCTTCTAGCTCTTTTTCTACTATGTCTGAAATTATTTAGCTTATATAAAGGATTCTAGTAATTCAGCTTAAGGCCTACAATTATTGAGTTGCACCACACCTTAACTAAAAATAACATCTTCAAGAGATCCTATTTATAATGGTTCACACTACAAGAATGTGGATTGAGATTAAGAACATATTTTGTTTTCTGCTGTACATAACTCAATCTGCCACAGAGTCTCAGATAGAGGCTGGGGCTGCAGTCATCTGAAGGATTGATGGGGCTGGACATCTAAGATGGCTTACTCACATGGCTGCCAGTTGATGATGGCTCTAAGCTCTTGTGACTATTTGTAGCCCTTCCATGTTGTTTGAGTTTCTCAGAGCATGCAAAATAGATTCCCAGAGGGGATGTCTCAAAGTGTTCCACCAAGCACACACTAAAGCTGTAAAGCTTCTTATGACCTTTTTTGGATTCCCAGAACATCACTTCTGCCTCATTATATAGGCCAGCAAATCAATAAAATCAGCCAAGAGTTAAGGAGGGAAATAAGATTCCTCCCCTTGAAGTGGGACTGTGATATGGGCACAGAGTGAAAAAGTATTGGTGGCCGTATTTGGAGATGAAATATAACACTTATCAATCAAATTTTTGTCAGAATACTGTCAATACTGTATTTGAAATAAAAATTGATAGATATGCAATGAAGCATGACATAAGAAGTGTGACTGAAAGTATACCAGGTAGCCTACAAGATTTCTCCTTTTAAAGAACTGAAGTTCACATTTAGAAAACAAAACAAAATTAAAGAAAAAACAGCGATGTACTATACCTAAAATTTCTATTGATTTGAATATGAAACTTTAATGTGCCAATTCTGTGGAATTGATTTGAATTTCCTTTTGCAATGTACCACCTAGTGATAACCCTGGATTTTCTTGGTTTAATAATAGAAAAAGCACTTTCATATGAAAGAAGATGACATTCATTTGCTTCGTAGTATAAATTGTCTCCTTTCCTAGGGGTTGATTTAGAAGGCATGACTCTGTTCTTAATTTAAATGAATTAAGCTCCTAGAGTGAGATTTCATTATCATTAAATAGTAAAAAATGTTTTTTAGTTGGAAGATTTGATGGCTCTCTGAATTCATACAGTTGTAGTATTGTACTTCTGTAGGACCAGGACTGCTCTACAAATTCATGAAGCTAGAAGCCTAAGCATGTGAAAGAAAGAGAAGGAAGAATTGGACAAAAATAATGAGAATGACTGTGTGAATTTCATTCCTGGTTTGGTTGGCATAAATGATGGCAGAAAGATGATTAGAATATATGACAATTTTTAGGAAAATAAGAAGCTGGAATTTCTATAGTTTGGATTACAGAGTAGTTATTTAAGAGGTGAGGAGATTTTTAATAATGAATATGTAATACTTACCAAAACAATCCAGAAATCAATGAGTCAGAAAACATAGTGCTAAAATTTCCCTTTAGCCACATTCAAATATATAATTTAGTGCTGTTGACTAGATTCACAATGTTATGCTACCATCATCACCATCTTTTACCAAAACTTTTCCATCATCCCAAATAGAAACTCTGTACATTTTAAGCCTTAACTCTCTATTCCCTACCTCCACCCCATCCCCTGGTATTCTATATTCCAGATTCTAACTCTATGAATTTGCTTATTCTAATTGTGAGTGAGATCATACAATATTTGTCCTTTTGGGTCTGGCTTATTTCACTCAACATGACTTCAAGGTTCATTCACGTTTTTGAATGTATCAGAACTTCCGTCCTTTTTAGGACTAATATTCTAGTGTATGTATATACCACATGTGTTTATCCATTCATCAGCTGATGGACATTTGGGTGCTTCCATCTTTTGACAACTGTGAGTAATGCCGCTATGAACATCAGTGTGCAAATATAAAGAAGCTTGAATAACTGTGGGAAATCAATTTAATAGGAAGCTTCAACTTTTCAAGCCTTGTTTACCACTAAGATGTAGGGTAAAGGAGGGAAGGCAGAATAATGTAGAGGAAAAAAATATGAGATTTGGAGTCAGGCAGACATGGATTTAAGTCCTTTCCTAGCTGGTTTTATAGCTTTGTGATTTCTAGCCAGGAATTTAAAGAACACAACAATGAAATCCTGTTTCAACATTTAAAATAGAATTGGAGATAATAATCATTGTGATAAATAACAATATATGAGAGGAAGAGGGAGAGAATGTAGATAGATGGTAAATAGTCTATCTATAGATACATAGACAGTATCTATAACATAAGATATAACACAGATAACAAAGAATATAGCTAAATACGGATCTTTTCTTCTGTGTCATTTTAATATTGAAGGATTACAGATGCTTTCTCAGTGGATCAGAGGTACAGATAGCAGAAGTACACAGCAATAGTTCCTCATCTTTGTTTTCTCCTTCTTTTGAGAAACACTGAGTAATTAGAATTTGTGATGATGCACATAAAGAGATTGACTTGCATCCATGGTTAACATTCTCACTGCTTAAAACTTTTCCACTAAATTTTTTTTGCATGGAACTGTTTACTTCCCTGACAAAGTTCTTTTAAATTCTCTCAAGTTTCTTGTAAAACTGAATACTTCTTCTTTGGTGACAGGTTAAATTTAAATTATGCCTTTCATCTCTTTAGTCAGTTGCACCCCTTTAAACTTCTCCATATTCCATATATTTAGCTCCAGATTTTGTTTGGGTGCATTTCTCTAGCAATTTGTATCCTCAGTTGTAAAAAATAAATTTTACACATTGTTTAATATTAATATTTGGAGTCACACTTCTGAAGGGTTTTAGATATGTCATTGAACCCTTGCTATAGCATAGGTGGGTGAACATACAGGTCTCAGGAACAAGACTATAAAACTTTGCACACATTGGGCTTTTTTTTTTTCTTTTCTTTCTATCCCTTTACTTTCCTTTTTTAAATTTGAGAATAAAATAGTATCACACTTGTAGGGAAAGTCTGATTTTTGTATAGTCAAGAGTATTGTATTAGTCAGCCAAAGGGGTGCTGATGCAAAATACCAGAAATCCGTTGACATTTATAAAGGGTATTTATTTGAGGGTAGAAGCTTACAGTCACAAGGCCATAAAGAATAAGTTACTTCCCTCACCAAATTCTGTTGCCACTTGTTGGAGAAAGATGGCTGGCAGTCTCTGTGAGGATTTAGCCTTCCTCTTCCTCCTAAGGCTCCATGGTCTCAGCTCCTTCTCTTCTCAGCTGTAGGCTGGCATAAAGCTTGTCTCTCACTCCCTGAGGTTCATTTCTTTCCAGGCTTTCTCAGTTGATCAGGACTCTGGTCTCTTCAGCTGCAAACTATCAGGTGAATGGTTTGGCTCTCTCCCTGGGGCTCCAGTATCCAAAACTAAACTCTCTGAGTTCTCTTTCTCCATGTATTTGCTTCCATGTGATAGTCTGTTTTATCTCCATCAAGGGGGTGAAGACTCAACCCTGTATGCCCTAATGTCATGGTCAAATAAAAGCCATAATCTAGATTTAATAAAGTAAAAGTGAAACCTCTGAATCTAATAAAATCTTTTTTGTTTGTTTTCATTTTTTATAAGATACTTAGATTACACAAATGTCACATAAAAAATATAAAGGATTCCCATATGCCTGCTCCTCACACATCCCATGTTTTCCCACATTAACAACATCCTTCATTAGTGCGGTACATTCATTGCAACTGATGAACACATTTTGGAGCATTTCCACTATGCATAGACTAAAATTTGCATTGTAGTTTACACTCTCTGCCACCCAATTCTGTAGGTTATGGCAATATTTATAATGGCCTGTATCCACCCAGAGGAACAGACCAGTTTAAAACACAATCCAATATCTATTTTTGGAATTCATAAACAATACCAATCTGCTACAAGTATTAAATTCATTCAATCCATCAATAACAATTCTTCTCATTGAACACACCTCTGCAAACCAACAAATTAGTGATAATCCCTTATTTTGGAAAGTCAGCCTATCAGAACAGTCCAATAAGCATGCCTCTCAGTGGCAACCAATCAGCAAGAATGTCAGCTGAGCAACCATGTTTCCACATAGGTTGTCAGCCTGGATCAGTCCACATACACTTTTGAAATGCAAACTGCCCCTAAACTTCATGCTTCCCCAAATCCTTGTGTAAAATCAGCAGTCTGCTCTCAGGGGGATTGTGCCTGCCCAGTCTAGTTTTCTCTTAATATGCTAAGTAATAAATTCAGTTTTGCCTTCTTGTTTCAGATATTGAGTAACAACATCTTCATCATTCTTTAACAGATTGAACTAAATTAATACATTAATAACTTGTTAGTTAATAAATGGTAGTTAATATTACTATTGAGATACAAAAATCATTTTGTCAAATCAGACTCAACAGAAATCAGAGATCTTATCCAGTATTAGCTTTACTAACAACTTCAAGGATACAAGTAATCATGAGATATAGATAAAGGAGGAAGATATCCTTGACTATCAATACAGATTTCCAGTTTATTTCACTCTTCAGTGGACAAGCTCTGGCTTACAGTAACATGTAAGGTCTCTAAGTAATGCACATGGCTATCTTATTTGCATAGAAGAGAGTTTGGCTCAGTCATGCAACATCTCCATTTTATACTCAGATAGTTATATTGCACACATAGCATTTTCAAGGGAATCACTGCCCATTATCCATAGATTCTGGGTTTGTTTACCATAAAAATTAGACAATTAAACATTGCATAGATAAGGACTCTCTCACTAGTAAATACAATTTGATATTTAAAGATGAGTATTTTAATATTAAAAAAAAAATTATAGCATTAAAGGGCACTGATACATCTTTTGACACCTTTTTTCAAACCAAAATGGGAATAAGAGTTCCCATTGATATTATGGCACCAAATACCTTAAAACTTGCTTAGACAGTGAATATGACACAAAAATAGTCCTTTGACATACTATCTAGAAGAAGATTCTACTCACACTGACTTCTTGTCCTTAATCAGGACTTGGTATTACCTGAAATCCTAAAGTCTCCACTGCACTAACCTCCTATACCTGATCACAATGCTCCTTGGAACTGTCTGAATTAGATGACCCAAGAGCAGAAAAGAAAGAAAAATTGGGTTCTCACACTACAGATGCCAAGTGAAGTAGATACTTTTCAGGATTGCTGCTACCAATTTCTTTCCTCCTGTCTTAGTTTGCCAAAGGGCTGCTGATGCAAAGTACAAGAAATGGATTGGCTTCTATAAAAAGGTTTTATTTGGGGTAAAAGCTCACAGTTCCAGGCCATGAAAAGACCAACTCAAGGCACCATAAACGGTGCTTGCTCATGAAGGTCAGCTACTGTTGATCCTGGCATTGTCACATGGTGAAGCAAGATGGCTGCCAATCTCTGCAAAAGTGTCTGCCTTCCCCTCCAGAATCCGCCACCTCTTGGAGGTCATTTCCAAGACTATTAAAATATCCAAAGCAAGGCACCATCAGAGGTGCTTTCTCACCAAAGTCAGCTACTGTTGATCCTGTTGTCTGGTCATGTGGTGAAGCAAGGTGGCCACCAATCTCTGCTGAGGTCTCTGTCTTCCCCTCCAGAATCTACCATCTTCTGGGGCTCAGCTGTAGTTAACCAGGAATAAGGCATGTCTTTTTCTGGGCCTCCTCTTTCAGTGTCTTGGAGCTCCTCTGTTTTCCTGCAAGCCTCTCTCTCATATGGCAGCATCAAATATTGTAGCTTCCTTTTCCTGTGTGTCTCCATTTTTACTAGATCCAGCAAGAGGGTAGAGACTGAACCTGAGTCATGTATCACTGACTTAGTCCAATTGAAAGGGTCTCACACCCACAGGAATGGGTTAGTTAAAAACATAATCTTTTTCTTTTTGTAATTCATAGAAGTACTTCAAACTCTCACACCTCCTTGTATGTAAATGTTTCTCCTCACATAAAGAGGTGGATTCTAATTGCCACATAACAGCCATGGGTCTGGGATGGAACTTCTGAGACTAGGCAATAAGAAGTCTTTAGCTTCTTTCTGAGCTTCTTGTAACACTTGCTTTTGACATGTTCCTTTTGGGAACCCAGCCAATAAGCTGTGAGAAGTTCAAGTCACATGGAGAGAATATGTTTCATACTCCAGTTGACAGCCCTAATGAGCTTCAACTTGATGGCAAGCATTAAATGCCAACAGTATGAGTGAGCAGTTTTCCACATCTAGCCTAGTCAGATGACAGCAGTATCCCCAGCTGACATCTCACTACAGCCTCATAAAATATTACAAGTTAGAATAACCAAATCAACCCCAATGAAGCCACAGAACTGTGATAAGTAATAAGTTGTTGTTCTAGGCCACTAAACCTTGGGTAGTCTTCTTATGCAGCAAAAGATAATCTGAAAAGAAATTACCACCAGAAGTTGAGATTCTACAATAATAAAATCTTACACCATAAGGCAGTATTTTGGGACCAGGAAGTGAGCAGAAGCTGAAAGTGTCTCAAGCACACTGTTAGTGAAGGCTGGAAAGAGAGTCAGACAATTGTCACTAAAGGCTGGAGAAAAGGGGGTCCATATTATGCAGTAGCTGAAAGTTTGGCAAAACTGTTGACTGTAGTAATGTTGAAAATATGAAATATTACACAATGAAACGGTAGATTTTACTTATTTAGATTTCTAGTCAGATGTTGAAAGCATCAAATCATTCTCTAGCCCTGTATCATAAAGTATGGATATAGAGAGATAAGTGAAAAAGGAACCATTCATGTTTCAAGCAGAATTTAGAGAAAATATAATGGAATTGGGACTTGCTAAGCTCAAAATTAAAAATAGTTAATATCACAAAATTCTCCCAACAAAAAGACACACAAAATGAGACATGGTCTCATTCTTTGTTTTCCTCATTATGTTCAAATTATTTTTCATGATCCTTGTTTTAAAACACTATTTTTCCAGTATGTAATTTTTTTCAAGTAAAGCTGGAGAAATTTTTATGATCCCTGCCCTTATGGTACGTAGAGTGGAAGATAGATGTTGAAAAAATATTTAGAAATGTAATGAATTCAAACTTATTTGGGGGTAGGGTGAATAATGCCCCAGACATGAAATGAACTGACATATGAAAAATAAGTCAGTGTTATCTAGGTGAA
Organism: Tolypeutes matacus; assembly: GCA_026826555.1. Taxonomy (NCBI): domain Eukaryota; kingdom Metazoa; phylum Chordata; class Mammalia; order Cingulata; family Chlamyphoridae; genus Tolypeutes; species Tolypeutes matacus. Next base: position 1,966,355 of record JAKSZT010054457.1, read on the forward strand.
AATGAAATAAGGCTTATTTATTGAGACTCAGGGGAGGGCAAGTAGTGTGTGCTTTATTTATAGGCTTTAAGTGAATTAATGAATGTATAAACCACCCAGGTTAATAGTATAAACATGTTGAGTCTTTCAAGAAAAGTAAATAAATTTTTTAAAAACCACATTGAAATTCCATCTAAATTAAGTTAAAATTTTAACTTAGCATAACTATCTTACTGATGTTGGTATGGAATGATTTTGGTAAATTAATGCATCATTAAAAATGGTTAATTATTATTTTTGATCTGTGAGAATTCATTACAAAAGTATGGAAAAGTGGAATACAGACTGGCTTTGGAGTCAGATGTCTTAGATTTGAGTTTCTCAACAGTTAAACCTTAATTAAATGTCACCAATATGTATAGTGGGCCTAATGCCAGTTTTCCTCACTTGCCTACTTCATGTAGGCATGTCATGTAGGTCAAAATGTAATATTAGTAAAACTGTGCTGAAAGTTTTAAAATACAACTCTACTGTATGTTTTTCAATGTCATTGTCATTATCTCTTCTTCTTTTCTCTCTTCCTCCTCTTTTTCCTTCTCCTCCTCCTCCTTTTTCTAATTCTATGATCATTACTACTACCATCACCAAAACTACACTATCATTATTATTAATTGTAAAACTCTGAACAAAAGCCAAGATTTTGAGATAGTATTGCTTTAGCAAAACCCACATAGAAACAATAATCTCCAGGATTTTCTTTCAAAATAATCTTTAAAAAATAATATTAATTGGAACATCTAATAGCATCAGTTATATTTCTTGAACAAAATGTATAGCTTTTGAGAACTAGAAATATAGTCCACTAGGAGCTGTTAAGTATTTTTTATAATAAACAAATCTGAAAACCAAAAATGTTATGAATTAACTTCTTTGTTTTGGTCAAATCAGGTTTTCTTCAGCAAAGAGAAAAATCTAAGGACAAGCTAATCAGGGTGATCATTCTTTTCTATTTGTCTTAGGTAGTTGTGGAAAAATGTCACTGTACATACAGAACAACAGATCTTACAGTGACGAAAGGCAAAATGTAAAAAAATTTTTTAAAAATTTTGTCATAATTTTTAATTATTAAAATTTTTTTTATTTTTAAATTTTTTTTGTATTTTATTTCCTATTTTTAAAACTATCATTATTATTTCATTTTCTTAATAATTATATTTGGCTATTTTATTGGCTTCATTTCTGAAGAGGTTTTGGATCACAGAAGAGTTACAACTATGGCAGGGGAAGACCATTTGTGTCAGGTGTAAGTGAAAGAGGATATATGGGAGGAGGTTCACCTGGGCAAACATATAAGGCATATAAATGTGTTCAAATTTTCATGGGGCATTGTCATGGTATGTGAGAGTCACACAATAACTGAAAGAATATTGAATTCCCATCCTGGAGAGCTCTGCCCCATTCTCTGATAGAACAGCAAGAATCCTCCAAGTACAGAGTCAATGGCTAGTGAAAGAGGATGGTCCATTGATGGACCCCTTGTATTGAAGACTGTGCATATGAACCTTTACTCCTGAAATTGAAACTTAGCATAGTATTATAGGGTACCAAAGCATTACTTCCTGAGAGCCTCCTTGCTGCTCAGATGTGGCCTGTCTCTAAGCTGAACTCAGCATATAAATGCATTACCTTCCCCCCAGTATGGGACATGACTCCCAGGGATGAGCCTCCCTGGAACTGAGAGATTACTACCAAGCACCAACTAGCAATGCAACTGGAAAAAGACCTTGACCAAAAAGGGGAAACGGTAAAGAAAAATGAATTCATATGGATAAGAGACTTCAAAGTGAATTAGGAGGTCGTTCCAAATGTTATGCTTATGCATGTCTCAGCAGGATCTCATTGACTGCCAAATTAGACATCACCCCAAATAGCAGGACTCCTGAGGGCTCTGGAGACACCCAGGCACTATGGTCAGGGCAGATAGCTCAGGAGTTTGGTGCCTTGCCAGTGGGCCCTACTTTGGGTTTGTGCTCCCCAGTGTGACAGAGTTGTCCTCAGTTGTGGTTTCCCTACACATGGCTCTTTGGTCTCTTCTATTTGAACCTATAGTTGGTGCTGGAGTTGGAAGGTGTACATCCAAGAGACTTGAATCCTTGGACTGTCCTGGTGCCAGCTGGGCCCTGAGCCTCAACAGAGTTGCAACACCTACTTTCCAGTTCATTGGACTCACCCAGGACAACTAACAAGGTGAACAACCACCATACCAAGGAACCAAGAAAGCCTACAGCTACAAGCAAGAGAGTCCCATCCATTGACTGTATGGGACTGAAGTCCCCTTTCTATTAAAGGTGAAGTGGGCATCATCATCACAGAATCCTCAGGACTGGGGAATGAACTATGGACTAGAGTGGACTTACTGGTATTCAACAGTAGACTTATTGTGATTCTAGCAATGGAAGAACTTATGTCATTGATGTGGAGGCAGTGGCCACTGGAGCTTCTGAGTCAGGGAGAGGGAAAACAGGTATAATTTGGGGGGCATTTTCAGGACTTGGGAATTGTCCTGAATGACATTGTAACAACAGACACAGGCCATTACATATCTTGCCATAACCTACAGAATTGTGTGGGAGACAGTGTAAACTACAGTGTAAACTATAATCCATGCTTAGTGTCAAAGCTCCAAAATGTTCATCAATTGCAATGAATGTACCACACTAATTAAGGATGTTGTTAATGGGGGTAAAGGTGGGTGGTGTGGGGAGCAGGGCATGTGGGAATCCCTTATATTTTTATGTAATATTTATGTAATCTAAATATCTTTTAAAAAAAGAAAAAGAGAGTTACGGCAAAAGACAAGAGTTATTCAAATAATGATATAAAATAGAACCTGTCTGAAAGAAAAAAAAAATCACCTCATTTCTCCTTACACTTCACTTGAGGATTTTATGCACTGTTAATTTATTCATTGTATTCTGGTTCTAAATGCTCCAGCAGAATTGAGACTGCCTTTCTCAAGGGGCAGGAAATATGCCATAGGTTTTTCAAATCAGAATTCATGTTAATAATTCTAAGAGTAAAGTCTTGTCTGTTGAAATAGGAAGATTAACGCTGCATTTATTTCTGTCCCTCACCCCTCTTCCTTTTTTTTGGCATTAGCACAAAATGTGTTTTGTTGACTCATAGTGTGCCATATTAGTTAAATTAAACATCAAACATCTGTCTAACTTTAAGATTCCAACATGAGTATGTTGGCAGTCTCAATAAAACTTGAGCTGTTAAAGGCTCTCAATCAGTCAAAAGATAGAGCTGCTTTAATGGTAAACTCAGCAAGCAATTACATCAAAGGATTTAAAATCTATTTTAGTAATGCCTTCTGGATAATGACATTGATCTCAGCACTCCCCTTGCAGATTTCCTGTATTGCAAGGCAAGGTTCTGCATAGCTTCACATATAGAAAAACACCATTTCATTTTATGTGAGCATAGTTCAGTTCTCATTAATACACCTACATGACTATTTCTGACACTGAATTTATAAAGCTAATAGATTTTTATTCATAAAGCCAAAATTCATGCTATCTCCACATTTCTTCATTTGTTCTCTTCTGTCAAACCAATTTTGCCAAAGTGGCAGAAATTGACGGCTTACATTCATGCTTCCTTATACTTATAATAAGCATAATGAATGTATGAATGGATGGATGAATACATGTTTTGTCCTTTCTGTTTGTATCTTAATTTCACTCATTTTGCTTACCTTTAAAAGTTGATATGTATAAATGAAATTCTTGCAAATGAGAATGTTTAAGTTAAAGAAGTTTTAGCAAAACTCCCTCTCTCCTTCCCTCTCTCTCTCCCCGCCTTTCTTCCTTCCTTCCTTCTATCCATCTTTCCTTTCTTTCTTCTTTTTTACTTTTTTTCTAAAGGGGTGGCTTGCTTAGACCCCTTTTGTGAATTGTCTGTAGATGTAAATTCATACTTAAATTTGGCTGGCTTAAATTTAATACAAGGCCTAGTTAGTCAAGGTCATAATACAGCTTCCTGTTTAAAAAGAGTAAAAATTAAAATCTAATTCTATATATAGACTACATATTTTTGATATCACACAAATAGATAATACATGTGAGATAGTTTGCTTATTTATTTGTTATTTATTTATTCTTTGAATGTAGAATCACTCTAGATCCTCACTGTATTTTTATACTGGAATAATCCTTGTATTGCTACAATCTCTTATCAACTTCTAAACATGTTAACATACATTACATCTTAAACAAAATAAACACTCTTTTGGTACTCTTGCTTTTTACAATCAGGCAATTTTAAAGAATTATCTAACATGCTGTTTCCATTTCCTACCTCCTACTCATTCCTCTATCTTGACTGTTTTAAGGAGGAAAATGATTAAGGGTGATTCTGATGTTTCCCTATCCCCAAGGGTGAAGAAAACCCATATGCACCTATTGTATGCTGGGGCATTTCAGGGGTGACACTCAAACTTTTATGGCTTACTTATTCAGGACATTAACCTAGTCACTGTCCTACATAGTGTAGAAGAGCAGCTGTAGTGACCTAGTGGCTAGGGTTCTTCAGGTCAATTCTGTTGTTTCTACATCTCAGTGAATGGTAGGAAATAAAGTGCTATATGCTTGTACTTCCCTGTCCCGTAAGTGCAGGAATAGATTCTCATAATTGGGAAGAGCTGCATGTAGAGAAGTCCTTGTCCCTTTAAACTCTAATGATCCTTTTGAACTGCAAGTCTCTGTGACTGATAAATTTATAAGTTAGAGTCTGTGGCAAAGGGAAACAGACTCAACCAAAGGTGTCCCTTAGTGTTTGGGGCTTGTTGCCTCCCTGACACAGCTCAGCAATTAGCTTGCTTCTGACTCTCTTCAAGCCTGAATGCCTGATCCATGGGGATATTCCCATTTTTGGGACTGGTCAACTCAGACTCAAGGAATAACAAGATGGCTGAGCCAAAATTCATGCTATGTCCACATTTCTTCCTTGTCAAAATGGCAACAGTATAGTCAAGAACGCAGCTGGCTTGGACAGCTATATCTCAATTTTTCAGTTGTCACATGAAAGAGTGTCAACTTTCACTTCAGGAGAAATTTTAGCATATATTCCAGAGCCTGAAGCACAGATGCTGGTTCTGTAAGGCTTTTGATTTACAGAAGTTCTCCTAAAAACCAGGGTCTGAATCACAGATGGTTTGGCTAAGCTAGAAGTTGATGCTGTCCTCTGGGTTGCTCTGGCAACCTCTGTGCCAGCTCTACAGAACCAAAGATGGTCATGGTTGCTCCAGTCAGTGGGCAGAACTGAAAGTCATTCTCATAGCTCTTGCCAATGCTCCCCTTGATGAAACTTGTTATCATTTACTGATCCTAGTTGGTTCTGCTGCTTGGAAAACTACAGACTAACAGACAAAAGACAACCCTTCAGAGTTTCTTTTAAACTAATTGCTCAAGCAAACCACATGGATTGCTCAAGTAAATCACATGGATTGCCCAAGTAAATAGCCCATGGTGTAGGCCTATTCTCTTATGAGATTGACTGGAATCAATCTGCTGATTTTAGCTTGCACCACTCAGATTGCCATTAACATGATGTGGATTCATTACAGCACTGGACATGGCAATGCATATATACCATCATCAACACATAAAAATATCCATTATTCTAATGCAGAGGATACCATGGCATACAGATTTGTGACTCCTGTCAAAATTTGACCTTTTTGTCACATAGTGAGGAAGCCACACTTTGCAGGTCATTGCTCCTGCCCTCTCCTGGCAATTTGCATGGATCTTTGGCCCTCTCCTGCCTATCAATAGAGTCTTACCATTGTCAAGAAGTTTGAGGAGTTTTCAGGTTATGATATTTCTGTTCTAGTCTGATCAGCTGACTCTAGACATACACTGTAGGTTTTTTACTTTTTAAAATATATTTTTTATTTATTTTTAAAAGAAACTTAGATTATATAAATTGTTATATAAAAAATATGAGGGATTCTGATATGCCCCACATCCCAGACCTCCCACTTTTCCCCACATTAACAACTTCTTTGATTAGTGTGATACATTCATTGCTATTGAGGAACACATTTTGGAGCATTGCCACTAAGCATGGATTATAGTTTACATTGTAGTTTACACTCTTTCCCATTCAATTCTGCAGGCTATGGCAGGATGTATAATGGCCTGTATCTGTCACTGCAATGTCATCCAGGTCAATTCCAAGTCCTGAAAATGCCCCCATATTACACTTCTTTTTCCCTCTGCCTGACTTCAGCACCTCCAGTGGCCACTGTCTCCACATCTATGATATAATTTCTTCCACTGCTACACTATAGTCTTTAAAACTAGTCTGTGCCATGATTTCAGATTTCTGGACTAAATTTCCATCTGGCAAGGGATAGCCAATGTATTAAATGGAGTTTTGATATGCCCTACCATCCAAAGGCATCTGATATTGTTAAGCATTGGAACAGCCTCCTTAAAGATTGGCTAAAAAATTCTGACTCAGGAAGCAGCTGATGCTCAAGCAATTGAGTTCCCTTTTACCATGTGGAGGACCCATTTTGATTCCCAGGACCTCCTGGTAAAAAAGAATAAAGGTGTCCCAGACTTGTGCAAGGTGCAGGCCCTGACTCCGCGCCACGGTGAAGTGACGCACCAAAAAGACGATGACGCAACCAGATAAGGAAAAAAAAAAAAAATTCTGACTCTGCGTCTTTTTTAGGAAGGTTGTTTGGACAGCGAACATGGATGTCTTCAGAAAAAGATGATCTCCTTTCAGTTGCTTCCTGGGTAATCAAGATAAAAGGGATAGGAATTCTATAGATTAATATAGATATAATTTTGAAAAATAGGGAATTCATCTTGGTATAATGCTTTTATCTTGCCCCTAACAGGAACCCCAAGCCAGCTTCTTAGGAATATCTGTAAGTGGAAGCCTGGACACAAGGAGGCCTAGAGTATTCAAATATAATTCTGAATCAGTCATATGGATTCTTTTGTTAGATTGGCATAGTCATAGATCATATGGATAATGGCCATGTGGTTGAATATACTTATTGATTCACCCTGCAGTGGAACACATGTGCCAAAGTGGAGGGACATGATGGGTTTCTGTATGTTTTCTAAAAATGTCCTTTACCTTCTCCAATCTGACATCCAACAAAATATATGGGTTTGAGTAAGGAATGATTGGATATAAAGGTAAATTTACAGCTGCTATTACAGGGAACCCCAATTTTTGTCAGAGTGGAGGGAAAACAACAACCTTGGTACCTGGGGAAAGAATACCTCAGACCATGAAGATACAGGGCAGGGAAGGACTTTAATGATCTTTGTTATTCAGAATCACTTCAGGAGCCTCTTTGTCAATGAAAGCACCTTGGCACAGCTCTCTCCAACTGTATCTAGATCCCCCTGGCAGACTGTTTGGATCATTACCATTAACCTTACCAAGATATGTAGCAGAAATAGTAGGTGATGGCACAGTTTGTCCATTTTCCATGAAACAGACTTGTCAACGCTTCTGAATGGCTTCCCCATCCTATTCCCACAGTCATTGCTCAACCATGGAAAAATGCCATGGGGTGGAACACTGGGAAAGTTGGACTGATTGCCCTCAAGCTGTCCCTCCAGAGACAAGAACTAGACTCAATTTATTCAAACCTAACTGGGTACCTTAAGACCTTTCAGCCAGCCATCAGGCAACATTGTAGGCTGTGTCAACCTGGGCTCCTGGATTCATGCAGGCCTTTCATGGGGGCTCCAGCAACTTTAACACTTTTGTTTTTCCCAGAGCACCATTTGCACTCACAGGACTATACTTCTGGTATGGCAGGCAAGCATTAACTTGCTTTACTCCCTAGAATAACAGCAGCTTGCATCTGAAGGATAATCTCTTACCTCCTGGATTAATGCCTCAGGTCAAGTAAAAAGTTAAGCCATATGACTTTCTAAGGTAGACACTAATGGTTTATGGGATTTCATCGTCTTGTTGGATTTGTGACCCTGAGGAGTACAGTTGTGGTGAATACTGCAGCTTGACTTTACCCTACCCCTTGAAGTCTTGTTAACAGAAACCTTAATTATTAATTATTGGGCAAAATTGTTGCCAGAGAGGCCCTAACTGTCCTTTGTTCAGGACTATCCTTTTTTTTTTTTTTTTCATTTAACAAATCAATTTTATTGATACACATTAATAAAGCATAAATCATCCAAAGTGTATAATCGATGGTATTCTGTATAATCACGTAGTTGTACCTTCATTACTTCAACCATTATAAGATCATTTTCATTATTCCAGTAGTAATAATAATAATAATAAACAAGAAAACCAACCAACCAAACAACTCATCATTTCTCAACAGGACCATCTTTTAAAAGATGTTTATATAGTACACAGCCTTAGAAGTTTCTACCTCAGGTGTAGTGGGTAAGCTTGTTTATATCCTTCAAAGATTGCAATAGTATCTCAAAGGTAAAGATGCTTATTGTCCAGTTTAATAAATGCACTGTTTCCATCTGGAACAAAAGAAAATTCATGTTTACTGAGGATTATAAAAGGTTCAGGCTCCTAAACCTCAGTGTTTCTCTCCAGTATAAGAACCCACTGCATTGCAAGCGCTTATCTGAGTCCACCTGCTTTTCTTCTGTAGGCTGATGCTCTTGCTGCTTGCTGTGCCGAGATTAATAAAATCCTTTGTCTCTGACCCAGGAGTCTCTGCCAGTAGACATGAAAGTGTGGCAGTCAAACATGTTGACTTAAAAGTATGGTAAAATCTCAGAGTTTTCAGGAAATACAATAATTCAGAGTAAAATTCATACCTACAGTATTTTTTTACTTTAAAAAAGAAGAAAAACATTAATAACTAAACATATACATCAAGAATATCGTTGAAAATGAACACTATCATGAGGAGGTAAAATAAAAGAAATGAAAAGAATGCATGACTTAGGAAACGGAAGAAAGAATAGCATTAATAAATAAACCAAAGATCTGGCTGGAAATAAGCAACAATCTAGAAAATATCTACAGGAATATCTGCAAGGCTAGGGGTGAAGGAATAACATTTCAAAGCTTAAGGAGACCAAAATACTAGAAGTTATCTTGGTATAATCACAGGAAGACTGATTAGATTCAAAATCTTTATGTTTTTAGCCTAGGGATCCTGAAATATATTCTGACCAGAGGCAGGATTTTTTGATCATTTAGAAAAAGTTTGAAAGTAGAGATTAAGTCTCCTCTAAGAAGATTAGAATCGAGAGGCATAGAAAGGCAGGTAGTTACTACAGTTTAAGAAAGTTCCTTATATAGTTGCTGGTTTTTTAAATTTTATGCTGTTTATGTGGGAGCATGAGGCTGGTCTGACCTTTCATATACTGATTATGGAATGAGTTGGATTTTCCCATATTTTGTGAAGATTAGAGAAAATATGTGCTAATATTTTAGACAAGGTATTGGATCTTGTTTCATTGTTCTGTGACATAAAAGGGTTATATGTGGGGAAAGTTGCAATATTGTGATTTACATATTACATATATAAATTATTTCTGGGTATAAATAAAAAGAGACCCTGGCTAAGGATGTTTACCTAAGAAAACATATGTGTTTTGAGTGATCTGAGAAATTATTCTGTCTTTGATTTGTGTAACTTATTAGATAGTTACCCTGGTGTCTCACTAAATAGTATTTAGTTGATTTGTGTTTAATTTTCATTCTTAGACCACTGATAGATGATAAAATAAGAAAAACAAAAGTGTATTATAGAAGGCAAGTCTGACCTAATCTTGTGTAGACATTTTCTAGTAAATTGGGGGCTCCATACTAAAATGGTCTGTATTGTAGAAATTAAAAGGAAATTATTTTTAAATCTGTTAACTTCTTTTCTTTAGCTTCACCTCAATGCAGACTAATGATGTCAAATATTGATAACAGAAAATAAATAATTATCAAGCAAACACAAAGGTCCTCCTTTGTCTGCCTTTCCACAATAAGAACAGAACTCATTGGCCACATTGCATGCACAACTAAGAACTCTTAGGAAAAGCATTGATACAAAAGGATTGTGGTGGCTGAAATTAAAGCCCCTGGAAGTTAGACTAGTTAATAGAATGCTAACTGCTGTCACAGATTCAATTAGTGTGTATTGTAGATTGCATAATGCTATTTCAAGCATGGACTATAAAAATTATTGAGCTGAAAATAATGAAAGATAATTTGAATTATGGCAACATCACTATTTCCGATCTAATATTTATATCATATTTGCAATATTTGCAATATTATATTCATCTTCATTACTGTCAGCAGCAAGAACAGAAACTAACTTCATTGTTTTCCTACAGTGTATCTTCCCTGCCAGTTGGAAAAAAGTTCCATTTCAGGAATGAAATTAGAACTGTAATCCTTTTTTGAAGGGGGAAATGTCCATGCTATAAGTTAATAATTTTGTGCCTCTTAAAAGAACAGCAGTTGAGTTTTCATTCTATTATTAGTCCGAATTTTTCTTGCACAGGGGCGTTCAGGATGATATTCCCAAATAAGAATTATGCCACAAAAGGGCTATTAACTTTGCATTTCTTTTCCCTTTTGCTCATGGTCAAAAGATAATATTTATTAGTAGTTTGTATTTGTGACTAAAATGTGGTGTCAAAGAAAAATATTTTTATTTTAGATATTTGTGCATTGCACAATATTACCTTTGAAATAATCTCCATAAAAGAACTATATATCATTGAAAATGTGCTCTTACAAAGCTGCAGAATATGGATTGAATGTTTCCGCTCTTATCAATAATTCTAGATAAAGCTTTCTTCCTTTTGCAAATAATTTTTCCCAGATAGCAGTTCTCATATTGTCATTACTTTATGTCTGCCTTTTTAGAATTATCAGGCAAAGGATACTGTTTTTGTTGTTGTTGTTCATTGTTATAACCATCAAAGCCTAGTAATATATCCAATATATGGCCAGTATTCCAGAAAGAGATACAGAGAATAAATTAGTATAGGACACCAGTATAGGGATCTAGATAGTCACCTATTACATCATTGCCTAAATATTCTTCTGATGGGAAGGAGAACTTCTGAATATACAATGTTCCTTCTAGATTCTGCCTCTGCTTTCTATAAATACACTGTTCAAGAACACACCAATGTTTTCTAGTAGAAGCAGACTGACAAGTCTGAAATCTCAGTTATTCATTAGAGAAGTAATTTATCACTATTTTGGATTATAAGGTACAGGAGAAGTTATACTCAACATGAATTTATCTACTGACTGTTTTATAATCTCTCTTCTACCTTTTGAGATTAGTAAGCAAAACTATCTTTAATTACATTCTCCAAAAAAAATCATTTTAATTTGAATTAATTTTAGGTTTCAGAAAAGTTGTGAAGATAGTGCATGTTTCATGCCCCTCACCCAGCTTTCCTGTATATTATCCTCCTTTTACATAACCATAGAACAATTATCAAAAACCAGAAATTAACCTGGGCATAAATTTATTAACTAAACTACATACTTTTACAAATCTCACCAGTTTTCACATTAATGTCCTTTTCTTTTTTTTTTCTTTTAGGTACTGGGGATTGAACTGGGAACCTCATAAGCCAGTGCTTAACCACTGAGCCACATCAGCTTCCCTGAGTTGGTTTTTTCATTTGTTTTGCTTGTTGTTTTTTTTTTTTTTTTTCAAGAAGCTCTGGGAACCAAAACTGGGATGCTCCTGTGGGAGGCGGTTACTCAAGAATTTGAGCCACATCTCCTCCCTCATTAATGTCATTTTATGTCTAAGATCCTATCCAGCATCTCACATTATATTAATTATTTCTCCTTAGCTTCTTCCAACCTGTAACAGCTCCTCAGTCTTTCCTTATCTTTCATAATCTTCTCATGAAGAATACTGATAAGTTAATTTTGTAGAGTGTCCCTCATTTTGGGGTAATCTAATATTTTCTTATGATTGGAATAAGGTCATGCATTTTTGGCAAGGACATCACAGAAAAGATTTTGTGTACTTTTTTCAGTGCACTGTATCAAGGGGTTCATGATGTTTGTATATATTGCTGGTGATGTGAATCTTGAACAGTCAACATATTCTATGGCAGGTTATGCAATGAAGTTACTATCTTTGCCTTTATAATTTGTAATTACTTCCTCCCATCTACCCTTTCTTCATGAACCTCCTATTGGATTCTGCTTACTAATATTTTATTTATAAATTTTGCATTGATATTCATGAAAGGCAACATTCTCTAATTTTCTTTTCTTTTTTTAATTTTTTAAAAAATTTATTGAATCATATCACTTATTCATGAACATACATAAACAATAAGTGTATAGTAATCATTGTGAACTTACAAAACAAACATACCTAACATCATACAGGGTTTTCATACCTCATCCTACCACCAATACCTTGAATTGTTGTGAAACATTTTTAACAAATGATTAAAGAAGATCCTCAAAATATTACTACTTACCAAAGTATTTTCCCCCAACCCACCCTATTATTATTTTTTATGTCATTTATACATGAACATATATAAACAATAAGTGAATAGTAAAAGTTGTGAAGTTAAAAGCAAACATTCATAACATCATACAGGGGTCCCATACATCAACCCTCCACCAACACCTTGCATTGTCATGAGACGTTTGTTACAAATTATGAAAGAATATTGTCAAAATCTTACTACTAATTATAGTCCTTATCTTACATTTGGTGTATTTTCCCCCCAAACCACCCTATTATTATTTTTTAAATATATTTTTATGACAGATGTTGTAAATTTACAAAACAATCATACACATGTGCAGAATTCCCAAACAATACCTCTCTACCAACACACCACACTGTGGTGGAATATTTGCTACAGATTATGAGATAATATCATCTGATTATTACCAGATCCACAGCGTACATTTGGCACACATATTCCATACTCCCCCATTATCACTCAGTACATCTTTGGCATAGATCAAGAATATTACATTATTACTGTTAACCACACTCCATAGGTCACTCTAGTTGTATTTTTCCCATGCTTATCCACATTCCCACCACCCTGCAATAGTAATGTACATCTGCTCTAGCTCACAAAGAACACTCTTGCATCTGTACCATCAACCACTATTCTCATCCACCTCTGGGTTTACTGTGCTATGCAGTCCCTAGATTTTTCTCTAGCTTTCTGTCAATTGTCATTTACATCCCTAGCCTACCATTTTCAGCCACAACCCCATTTATAAACCAGCTATTATTCACTATATTGTGTTACCATCAACTCTGTACATTTTCACAATTTTACAGTAAAGCTAATTAAAACTTCTACAAACATTAAATATCACTAATCCATCTCAAGCCTCCTCTTATCTCCCTTAAGAATCCACCACCTACCACCATGTCTTGAAGATATTTTCCTACATTTCCTTCTGCCCAAGCTGTGTGAGTTTGACAGACTAGTCAAAAACCACTTGACCATTGATGTGAGGGTCTGTTTTTCAACCATCAATTTGGTTTCATTGGTCTGTGTGTCTGTATTTATGCCAGTACCATGCTGTTTTTTCCATTGTAGCTAGGTAATATGACAAAATCTGGAAATAAGATTCTTCCAAATTTGCTTTTTCCTTTTTAAGATGTTTTTGGCTATTTAGGACCCTTTACCCTTCCAAATAAATTTGATAATCGTGTTTTCCATTTATTTAAAAGATGCTTGTGGAATTTTTATTGGGATTGCATTGAATCTGTATATCAGTTTGAGTAGAATTGACATCTTAATGATATTTAGTCTTTCAATCCATGAGCACGGAATATTCTTCCAATTATTTAGGTCTTTTTTATTTCTTTTAACACTGAGTTGTAATTTTCTGAATATAAGTGCTTTACATCATTGGTTAAGTTTACTCCTGAATATTTGGGTTTTATCTGTCATATTTTATTGTCACCATTCTTTTGACACTTTTAGTTACTTTTATTGATATAATCTTCATTTCTAGACTCTCTTCCAGGCCTTTCTCTCTCCTGTCTTTTCTTTTCAGGTTGTAGCACACCCTTTAGTATTTCCTATAAAGCAGGTGTCTTGGTTACAAACTCAGTTTCTGTTTATCTGTGAATATTCTAAACTTGCCCTCAGTTTTGAAAGACAGTCTTGCCGGATATAAGCTTCTTGGCTGGAAGCTTTTCTCCTGCAGTATCTTAAATATATCATACCACTGTCTTCTTGCCTCCATGGTTTCTTGTGAGAAATCAGCAGTTAATCTTATTGGGTATCTCTTATATGTTATTCATTGCTTTTCTCTTGCTGCTTTCAGAATTCTGTCTTTAGCATTTGACATTCTGATTAGTATGTGTCTCAGAGTTGGTCTATTTGGATTTTTTTGAATGAGAGTAGGTCGTGCTTCTTGGACATAGATGTCTATGTCCTTCAGTAGGGTTGGGAAATTTTCTACCATTATTTCTTCAAATATTCCTTCTGCCCCTTTCCCTTCTTTTCCTTCTGGGTCACCCATAACATGTATGTTTGCATGTCTATACCTGTCCTTTAGTTCCCTGAGACCTTTTTCTAGTTTTTCCAATCTTTTCTTCATCAGTTATTTTGTATGTTCACTCTCAGATGCCATTTCTTCAAGTTCACCAATCCTTTCTTCTCCTTCCTCAAATCTGCTATTATATGATTCCAATGTATTTTTAAATTTCATTTATTGCACCTTTCATTCCCATAAGACCTGCTGTTTTTCTACGTATGCTTTCAAATTCTTCTTTGTGCTCATCCAATGTCTTCTTAATATCCTTAATTTCTTTAGCCATCTCATTGAATTTATTAAGGAGAATTGTTTGAACAGCTATGATTAGTTGTCTCAACTGCTTTATGTCATCTGGAGGCTTATCTTGTGCCTTTAACTGGGCCATATCTTCCTGTTTCTTGGTGTGGATTGTAATTTTTTGTTGGTGTCTTGGCATCTGGCTTACTAGAGTATTTATTCTGGATGCAGTTTTCTCTTTAGTTTAGGGCTTCCTCCCTTTTCTCCCTTGCTGGTTGTGTAGTAAGAGTAAAGGATGTAGTTGGTGCTATAAGCTGTAGAGGCTCAAGTTACCCTTATTACCCCAAGGACCAATAAAGCTTCTCGCAACTTTCTCTTTTGCCAGGGATAGGGACAGAGTCACAGCAGTGTGGAATAATCCATCTCATGCAGGCCTAGACTGCAGTTGCCCAAAGAGACTGATGAAACTTCACACCCCTTTTTCCCCTGCCTAGGGCCAGGGATGGAGCTGCAGGTATGGGTGGTGCAGGTCCATGCAGTGCAGGTCCAAGATGACCACAGTTGTCCTGGTAGACTTCCAATTATTCAGTCTGTGCCAGCTAAATGTACTGCAGTTACCTGGATAGGCTGGTGCTGGGTCGTTCAGCTTCCTCCCTGCTGGAGGTGGGGCTGAAGCCTAGGATAAGGCTGCAGGCCAATCTGGGTGAAAGAAACCAGTCTCTACAGTCACTCTGATTTTTAGTTAGCCCGGCTTCCCCTCATGCTGAGGGTGGAGTCAAATGGCGACTACCGGCCTCCTCCTCACTTGGAAAGTCTCAACGTTTAGCTTTTCTTAGGGTTATACTTTAGCCAGCCTAATTTACTAATCAGTAGCTGAAATCAGTGGTCAACTGTCTCTTCCTCCCTTGTTTTGGGGAAATTGAGCTAATTTCTGCCACAGAATAGCACCTGGGGTGGCTTGTTCTGCCAAAGTAGAATGATCAGTGGCCTCTGTGACATGGTCTGTAATTTCCCGGAGAGGCTGGAGCAGATCCCCCCAGGTTCCTCCCTGCCTGAGATGGGCCTGGGGCTTAGGCTAGAGCGGCAATCTGATATAGATGGAAAAAAGCCAGTCCCTACCAGCACTGTGATTTTCAGTCAGCCCTGTTCCCCCTTATGTCAGGCACGCAGAGTTAAGATGGCGGCCACCAGCATCTTTCTAACTGGACAGGTTCAAACTTTAGCTGTTCTTAGGCTTATACTTTAGCCCACTGAATTTACTAATCAGTAGCTGAAGTTGGTGCCCAACTGTGTCTTCCTCCCCTGTTTTGGGAAGTGGAGCTTTCAATTCCAGCCCTGGAACAGCTCCCAAGGTGGCTTATGACTCCAGTGGAGGATGGGCACCAGCCAGGGGACGTGGAGTGCTCTATTTAGGAATCTTCTCTGCAGATGGGCAGTCTCCTCCTTCCATTCTTTCAAGGATGTTGCAGGATGCATTTCTTGTGTCCTGGAGTCCCCAAACAAGTGCTCTAGATAGCTCTGGGGATCACCAACTGCCCCATAGCAAGACCTGATTCTAGGAGGTCTTTACTCTTCTACCATTTTTCTGGTTGTCTCTCTAATTTTCTTTTTTTATGTTATCTTTATCTTAGATGTCAAGGTTTTTGTTTGTTCACAAAAGAAATTAGAACATTTTTCCTTCTTTCCAATATTCTAGAATAATTTAAATAACTCTTGAATTATCTGGTCTTGAAAAGTTTGGTAGAATTCCTTTGTGAAAGTGAGGCTAGTGTGTCTTCTTGAGGTTTTTCCTTAAACTTTTATCTTCTATGAAAATTGGTCTCTTATGCTTTCTAATTTATACTGAAGTCAGTTTTGGTAATCTGTGTTTACCTAGGGCATTATCTATATCATATAGGTTTTCAAATTTATTTGCATTTAGGTCTACAAAGTAGTCTTTTTGGTGAATTTTAAAATTTCTTCTGTTTTAATGATTATTTTTCCCCATTTATTTATTTTGCATAGTTCTTTTTTTTCTGCCTATTTTGTTAATTTTTTCAAAAACACATATTTGGATGTAGTAATTAGATATACTAATTAGATTAGAAGATTCTCTTCTTCATTAATTTTTGCTTTTATCTTTATTATTTCTTTCCTGTGCTTTCTTTTGGTTTACTTTGCTGTTATTTTCTAGTTTTTCTAGCTGTAAATTTAATTATTTTAAATATATTCTTTTGCTGTTATTAATAAAAGTATTTAGGGCAATGAATTTTTCTCTGATTATTTCTTTAAATGTATTGCATAGATTCTTACATGTAGCATTTTGAATTTTTTTTTTTTTTAGATTCTGTAATTTCAGTTTGTATTTCCCTATTCAGCCATGAGTTGTTCAATAAGAGATTTAAAAATTTCCAGATAGAAGGTCTTTTATTGTTGATGATGTTAGAAAATTATAGTTTTATTACATTGTGATCAGTCTTGTTTTTAATTTTCCTGTTTTATGAAGTTTCATGAAATTATCCAAGTTTTCTTTGTAACTCAGAAATTCATTTCTTTGCTATGAATATGCTGTGGACATTTAAGAAGGATATGTCTTCTCTCTTATCAAGTTGAAGAGTTCAAGGTATATCCATAAGATCTACCCTAGTAAGAATGATGTTTAGAACTTCTATGTCTTAGCTATTATTGTCACTTGATATATCAAATATTGAAAGTGGTATATTGAAGTATTCTGTTATTTGTGTGTTTTTTATCCCTTCATATCTGTAATTTTTATTTCATAGAAATAGTTCCTGTATTAACATGAAGAAAATGTTCAACATCATTTCTGATTAGGGAAATGTTAATCATAACTACAATGAGATGTCATTTCACACTTATTAGACAGGCTACTATTCAAAATTTAGAAAACTGTATACATTGGAGAGGATGTGGGAAGATAGGGACAGTTATTCCCTCTTGGTGGGAATCTGGAATGCTTTAGCCACTCTGGAGGACTCTTTGGCAGTTCCTAAGGAAGTTGAATATGGACTTGCCATGTGACCTGGCAATGACATTACTAGGTATATATCCAGAAGAACTGCAAACAGAGACACGAACAGACATCTGCACACTGATGTTCATAATGGCATTATTAAAGATTGGCCAAAGTTGGAAACAACCCAGGTGTACATCAACCGATGAATGGATAAACAAATGGTGGTGTATTCGTGTGATGGAATATAATGCAGTGGTAACAAGAAATGAAATCATGAAACGTATGATAACATGGATGAACCTGGAGGACATTATGTTGAGTGAAGCAAGCCAGGCACAGCAGGACAAATATTATATGACTGTGCTATTATGAACGAAATATATTGTGTAAACTCATGGAGTTAATAATTAGAATATAAGTCACCAGAAAATAGAATGAGGACAGAGAATGGAAAGCTGAGGGTTAATCTGTGCAGAATTGGTAAAAAATGTTGTTTGTAACTTTTGGAAATGGGCATAAATGTTGAAAGCATATCACAGTGTCTTTAACTAGCAGTGCTATTGTATGGGTATGACAGGTTAAAGAGAAATTCTAAGGGCATATATACTATTAGAAGGAAAGCTAAAAATTGTAACATGGTACTGTATGTGATTGTAAAACTCATGTAAAACACAAATATGGGTGATATTGCTTATATAAAACTGTTTTCACAAAATATATATATATATATACAAATATACTAGAAAGAAGGAAAAAGAATAGCAACTATGTATGACAGGGAAAGCATAGAGAGATTGAGAGGTGATGAGTTTTGTTTTTTGTTTATTATTATTATTATTATTGGAATAAATGAAAGTATTCTAAGAATTATTGAAGTGATGATGCACAAATATGTGATTACACTGAAAACTATCGAGTGTACACTTTGGATGTATTTATGCTTTATTAATATGTACCAATAAAATTGATTTGTTAAAACAAAAGGTCAAAAAGATTAATCTGATTGGTATAGCTTATATCATGGTTCCCACCCCAGATTATCAATATTATCAGGGAATGATTTATTCTGATCAGGCTTGGTGTATATTTCCAACTCGTGTAGCCTTGGGAGAAGATAATATTATTTATTTAAAGTTTCAAATTTCGACAATTTCACAGAGCAAAATAACAGAAAAAAGCAAATCAGAAAACACTCTGGGGTTTCACTTCCTGTCATGATAGAGTTACAGAGTCTGAAGTCACATTCTCACTTTTAACAAACAGAAAACCAAGAAAAATATGTAAAACAATGTTTTTTAGACATTGTGTAACAGGGAGAAAAGGACTGTGATCCCTGAGGGAAGGAAAAGAAATGAGGCAAACCATATCATTTTTCTATCTTATTGCCTGTATGTAGTTTCCAATCTGTGTGCTAGGATGGAAAATCAAACAGAATGGTACTGCTGAGTTGAGAAGATATAAATCAAAATTCAGGCCAAAGCAGCCAGACATTATGAGATAGTATACTGGATTGGAGGGAGCTACACTGAAAGAAAGAGAGCTCAATAGATCTATAGAAGCTAGACACATCAGTAATATCTTGTTAGAATCTATGCAGCCTGAAAACAATGGATGGGCATCTTTGAAACACTAAAAACAAAATAAAACAAAACAAGAAAAGCTGCTAAACTAGAATTCTACATCAATTGAGAACGTCTTTCAAAAATGAAAGAGAATTTCAGGCAAAAAAAAAGTGAAAGAATTCACTGTCAACAGACGTGAACTGCAAGAAATGTTACAAGAAGTTTTCAGACAGAAGGTAAAAGATACTAGCAAGAAAAAATTAGATCTACACTAAGGAAGAATGAAGAATGTGGGGAATAAGTGTGAGAGCAAATATAGTTGACTTAAATTTTTTTAAATCCTCCAAAAAATAACCACATAAAACAAAATAAACAATAACAGCAATATATATTTTAAGCTATATAATACTATTAGAAATAAATGTATAACAACAATAACACAAAGAAAATTAAATAGGCAATAGAAGTAGACTGTTGTAAGGTTCTTACATTTTAAGTGAAGGGATGCAATATTATTTGAAGCAAGACTGTGATGAGTTAAAAATGTATATTTAACTCCTATAACTGAACACTTAAAAATGAAACAGAGAAGTATAAGTAATATAGAAGCCAAAAGCAAGATTAAAATGATATATAAAAATTCAATTAATCACAAAGAATCCCAGACAAAGGGGAAAAAGAAACAAAGAGCAGATGAAACTCAAAGAAAATAAATAGCAAGTTATAATTAAACCCAAAGACATAATTGAATCAAGTCTAAATAGTCTAAGCAGTTCCATTAAAAGGCCAAGAAAAGCAGATGTACCTCAGTGGTTGAGTGCCTGTTTCACATGCACAAGGTCCCAGGTTCAATATCCAGTAAAAGAATAGACTGTTAAGTTGAATAAAAAAGCAAGACCCAGCTATATGCTGTCTAAATGAGTCTCACTTTAAATAAAGACACAGAAAGTTTAAACACAAAAGAATGGAAAGTATAGACCATGTAAACAATAATTGAAGGTAGATATAGTTTTTATATTACTCCCAGATAAAGTATATTTCAGACCATGAATGTTATCAGGGATAAAGAGAGACATTTCCTCATGATAAAGAAGTCAGTTTATCAAGTGGAAATACAGTGCTCAATGTGTGTATGCTCATAACATCAGAGTTACAAATTACATGAAGCAAATAGAAATAGAAATGAAAGGAGAAGTAGACAACCTCATAATTATTCTCTTATTCTCTCTGTAACGGAGGGAAAAAATAGAAAGAAAATTAGTAAGTATGAAGAGACTTGTAAAACACTATCTGTTAACTTGATCTAATTCACATTTATAGAATACTACTCCCAACAAAACAGTAGAATGCACTTTCTTTACAAGAGCACATGCAACATTCTCCAAAATATACCACAACCTGGGCCATAAAACAAGTCTCAATAAATTTCAGACTTGGAATTATATAAATTATGTCTTATTATCAAACTGTAATTAAACTAGAAACAAATTTTAAAATTATAGAAAATCCTCCACAATTGGACACCAAACACCACACTTTTAAATAAAACATAGCTCCAAAAGAAATAAAAAAGAATATTAGAAAATATTTTGCAATGAATTAAAATGAAAACAACATACCAAAAATTGTTGAATGAGGCTGAAAGAGTACTTAGAGAAAACTTTTAGTCTCAAATTCTAGTAGTCTATAAAATTGTATGGGGAAGAGTGTAATCTATAATGTAAACTATAGTCCCTGGTTAGCAGCAATGCTTAAATATGTTCATCAATTTTAGCAAATGTACCACAGTAATGAAAGATGTTGTTAATGGGGGAAAGTGTGGGAGGGGGAGAGAGTAGCATATATGGGAATCTCCTATATTTTTTATGTAACATTTATGTAATCTAAAGCTTCTTGAAAAAAAAAATTCTAGTAGATTAAATCCATGGACTAAGTTACTATCTTAAAAACTAGAAAAAGAAGAGCAAATGGACCTCAAAGTAAGGAAAATAAAGGAAATAATAGAGTAGAAAGCAATGAAATAAAAACCAGAAAATTAATAGCAAAAATTAAAGAAGCCTAAAGTTATTTGTGGTTGGAAGCTTCTAAGATGGTTACCAATGATCCCCACCTGCGTGTATGCATGTCTACTCTCCTCCTCTTGAGTGTGTACTGAATTTAGGGACTTTTTGTAATGAATGAAGTATTGCAAAATAATGGGAAGTCATGTCTGAGATTGAATTACAAGATGCTTGTTTGGGACTAGTTTCCCCTCTCCTGCCCTCTCATTTATAGTTTTGATCGAGGCTAGCTACTGTGTGGTGAGCTACCCTGTGGAGAGGTATATGTGGCAAGGAACTGCAAGATGCTGAGGAATCCAAAAACCTTCAAGCAATGAATCCTGCCAACAACCACAGGTAGCTTGAAAGCAGATTCTCCTCCAGTCCATCCGTGAGTTGACTGTAGCCCCTTGCTGACATCCTTGAATGCAGCCTCATGAGAGAGATCCAGATAAGCCACACACAGATTCCTGATTCACAGAAGCTATGAGAAAATGAATGTTTGTTTTTTTAAAGTTACTAGGCCCTGGAGAAATTTGTTACATAGCAATAGATAATACAACATGACAAGATGCACAAACTTTACTTGGTAGATAGAGAATTAAGAAAGGGCTCCAAGCAGTATAGAGATTCAGGGCCGTTTTTGTTTTGAGTAGATTGCTTTGGTAGTAATGAAGGTAAAAGATACAAGAAGGGCAAAGCTGGAGAGATGGAGATTCCGTAGGAGTAATTAGTTTAGTTGAAAGATGATGAGGACCTGAACAACCAGAAGAGAGACACATTTGAGAAATATTTAGCAAAAAAACATCAGCAAAACTTGGTGACTAATTATGGGGAAGATGAAGGAGGAAGAGGAATACAGGTTGACTCTTATGTCTCAGCTTGGATGATTGTGTACTAATTGATATTGGGACTACAAGAAGAGCATTCCATAGCTCACAACAACCCTATTATGTAAGCACTAATATAACTCCTATAATAGATGATATCTGGGACTTGGGTCAAATGACTTACTTCAAGGCCAGGAAGCCAGTGCATGGTGTAAGCTCTAATAAACAGTGGTTATTATTATTATTAAACTATCAAGTTCCAGCAGAGAAGAAAAGTCACATGACAAGCCTACGATGCACTGTAGGGTTGCCACCGACCATGTTGCTGGGAGATTCTGAGGCCACTCCTGGAGCAGAGAGGTCCCCAAGTTAGAAATGTCTGAACATCTGCAAAGTCCCTCAGGTGTTCAAAAAGCTCTTCTCCACAAGAACCTCATCTGTGAAGTTAAATTTCTAACTCAGAATCAACAGAGTCAGAACTCAAAGTGCTGAGTCAAGCTTGGGAGTACCACAACAAAAAAGCCTAAATAGCAAGCTCCTTAGACCCCGCACTGGGTGTGGCTCTGTCCCCAGATCACACTGGATAGTAGGTCTCCCCCATTACTCATTTCCTCCACAGAGATTTATTGAGCACCAATTAGATGCTCAGCCCAGAAATCAAGGATTGAACAGTCAGCAGGATCTACCTGTCTGTCCCTTGCCTCAAGAAAGAGTATAAAGGAAACTAAAAGTTATAATGGTGTGAAACCTACTGTGATGGGGGAAGGGCAAGGTCAAAATAGATGAAAGGAGGGGTGGGATGTAAGTGTTGGTGGAAAGTTCTCATCTGATGGCTTTTAGTTTCTCTGGAGTGGGGATCTATCATATCTACTGAAGTTGTGGGGGCAGATGTTTGAGAAAAGTGAAGGTTTGAAATAAGTTTAAGGATGGGAAAGAAAGATGGCTAAAATAACTATGAAAGCCACACAAGGCAGGGAACTTTGTATGTTTTGTTCACTGATGTAGTCCAAATGGTTAGAACAGTACCTAGAATGAATAAATCTCCAGCAGTATTAGAGCTACTTGTTGTATGTTCTCATTAATATACTCGTGTGTGTGTGTATAGGTGTATATGTGATTATATCCAGTAAATGTGAGCTCCTTACTATAAGACAGGTCTTGAAAAGGCAGAGTGCTTGGATTTCACCATGAAACAATGATGAAAGAATGGGCATAAGGAGTGTGGGTATTAATCATTTCTTTTATCATGTACCATGCGGAAATGTAGACAAGAGTTTGCTAATGGGTAGGGAGAGAGGACAGATCAATGGAATGAAGGTCTTGACAAGATTGAAAAATTGGCATGTTGAGGACGGAGCCAGAAGGACTGGAGTTTGAGGTCAGAGGGTAGAAGGTTAGACTGTATTATTTCAGAAAGTAGAGTTGTCCCTGATGGTAAGGTTTAGGTTGTGGCCACAACTGTACTGGAATGCAGATAAAGGATTCTGAGATGAGAAGGTCTAGTATAGTGCTGCCCAGTAGAAATATAGTGCAAATCACATAACTGAGGCACATTTGTAATTTTTAATTGTCAAGTATCCACAATGTAAAAAGTTAAAAAAAAAAAAAACAGATGAAACTAATTTTTATAATGTATTTTATTTAATTGAATATACTGAAAATATTTCAAAATGCAAGCAATATAAAAATCTTAAAAAACTTTTTTTACATTTTTTTTCATACTAAGTTATTGAAATCTGGTGTGTACATATATATATATATATATATATATATGTATATCTCACATCTTAATTCAGACTAGCCACATTTCAAGTGCTTGACAACCACAGATCATTACTGGCTACTTTATCGGGCGGTGCACGTTGAGTAATTGAGAGACCAGTTTTTTGGATGTTCCATCCACATGAATATTTTGGTCTCCCAGAGTTACCCCCTGCTTCAAGACCCCTGCCCTGGAATCCATCCCATCCCTTCCACCCAAGGCCTCCAGAAAATTTGTATTTGCTCTTTAATCAAAACTTCAGAGTCTGAAAGGGCAATGGTTTGAATTTTAAGAAAGGAATGGGTCAGTGGGACAGAGCTATAGAGGGCATCTATTTTCCTTTAGCTTTTTTTCCCGCATTCAGCATTATACACCTTTTTGAAAACAGTTATATTATTGCCTTTGATGGAAATTACTCCCATTTCTCAGTCTCAGTCCATATATGTGTGAATTTGTCTTCCCTCCATATTCCTACTCAAAAAGAAAGCTCCATTCCCTTGACTACAGTAATTAGTTCAAGAGTGGGCACTAGACTAAACTTGAGCTATTGAGGCACAAGTTTTGCAGACTGTGGTGACAGAGGCACCGCATTTTCAGCTGGTGAGCTTGAAGCATGAAGCCCTGAACTTATTGCCAGCCATCCTGCCACTAAACAAAGTCTGAGAATGAGGCCAGCACACACACACAAAAAAAAACAGAGCCAGTAATGAAGATAAAGTAAGTATTTATGACATCAGTTGAGACTTTGCATCAATTCTGATGCCTAAAATAGAAACTTTTCAGTTATGTGAGTCAATATTTTCTGTAATAACTTTTTTTTCAACCACTTTGAAATGGATCAAAAAGACTACTGGAATCTTCAATGGAAAATTAGCACATCTTTGTGAGTTATCAGATTCTAGAGTCTCTGCAACTTTCACAGACTTTGAGGAATTTTACAACTATATAATTTGCAGATAACTGATATAAATGCCTATCATCTTGTTCACAGAAAATTTTATCTGGAGGAATTAAAATTGGTTTACTTTCCCTTTGTGAAAGAGGCCTGTTTCATATCTATTAAGCAAGTTCATTCCAGCTTTCCTGATTGCTTATATATGTGTCTGGTCTTTGGATTCTCATTTGAACTGATGTAACTTTCTACTGTAAAATATTTGACACATGGTCATTTTATATTTGTATGAGTTATAATTTTACTTATTTACAAAATATTATCCTTTACACCTTCTCCCTCCACCCCTCCTCCTCCTTCTTTTTCTTAAACCAGTTGAAATGTACTTTATGCCACTTATAATGATTCAACACAACAAGAAAAGGTTCTCCATTCTTAGATCTTTCTTCTTTGATAACTTTTTCACTTCCCTGTACCTGTTTCCTTTATATAAAAGGGGATAAACAATACCTACTTCAAAGAGTTTAAAGATTCATTGGAGTAATACATAAAGTAGTGAATTTGTTCCATAACTCTTTTTAAAATATATTTTTTTATTTTTTCTAAAAGATACTTGGATTACATAAAATGTCACATAAAAAAATATAAGGGGTTCTCATATGCCCCACTCCCCACACCTCCCACTTTTCTCCACATTAACAACTTCTTTCATTAGTGTGTTACATTCATTGCAATTGATAAACACATTTTGGAGC
Organism: Tolypeutes matacus; assembly: GCA_026826555.1. Taxonomy (NCBI): domain Eukaryota; kingdom Metazoa; phylum Chordata; class Mammalia; order Cingulata; family Chlamyphoridae; genus Tolypeutes; species Tolypeutes matacus. Next base: position 1,991,914 of record JAKSZT010054457.1, read on the forward strand.
ATTGCCACTAAGGATGGGTTATAGTTTACATTGTAGTTTACACTGTCTCCCACTCAATTCTGTATTATGTCAGGATATATAATGGCCTGCATCTGTCGTTACAATGTCATTCAGGACAATTCCAAGTCCCAAAAATGCCCCCATATTACACCTCTTTTTCCCTCTCCCTGCCTTCAGCACCCCCAGTGGCCACTGTCTCTACATCAATGATATAATTTCCTCCATTGCTAAAATCATAATAAGTCTATAGTAGAACACCAGGAAGTCCACTCTAGTCCATATTTTATTCTCCAATCCTGAGGATTCTGAGATGGTGATGCCCACTCCACCTCTAATTGAGAAGGGGCTTTGATCCCATACAGCTGATGGATGGGACTTTCTTGCTTGCAGTTGTAGACTCTCTGGCTCCTTGCAAGAATATCACATCACTTAATTTTACTAAATTAAATTAAATCAGCCTCTGGGTCTTCAGTTCATCATGTGCCACTGGATGCTCATTGTTCAGACCCATGCAAAGACAGGTAATGGTCGCTCCAGAACTTCTATGGCAACTGTGCATGCACTGGTATCTTTTTATGCACTTGCCAAGATTATGGTACTTTATGTTAAGTCAGTCACCCCCAAGTCCTGAAAATACATCCAGTCACCCCATTAGCAGCCCCACTGCCTTCTAGGGTATTTTTTACATGACGCTGCCTCTTATGGAATCCGCCACCATAGCATTCTCTTCTACCCTTAGCTTACATTTTCTCCCACTCAAGAATACCTACCTATATCCCATTCCTATGAAAGACCCTAGAAAGGGCTGTGTGGAACAGGTGCCTGGTGACTGGTTTGGAGCCTGAAAACATGAAAGCCTTTATCACCAGAGACCAGAGTCCAGAATGTCCTCAAAGAAAGTATCCTCTGACAGGGAATAGGAGATTGTAACAACTTGATAAATTATTCTGCCCAAAATGCAAACTACCTATGTTAAAATAAAATGCAGGAGCCCAGACTAGGGTCACTAGCCCTGGCCAATCCCAGACCAAGAAACCCAAGTAACAAAATTGTCAACTTGAGAAGTTGCTTTTCCCCATAAAGACCTGCTTAACTAAGAAATAGAAAATTAACATCAGCCAATCAGAAATAGACACTGTAAGAGGGGGCTTTGCATTAGAAAGAGCTAAAATAAGGAAATTCAGTTTAGGTATCCAGTCAGAACATCTCCTTCCTTGTTTTAGCATTTGCCCTAAAAAGGCTTCCCCTTTCCACTCCTTCAGAGGAGCTCTTCGCCTCTCTCACAGCTATCTTGGTGTTACCCTACTATATGGAAACATTGCAATGCCCTCCTCAAGTTGCAAGGTAATCAATCCCTTTCCAGAGTCACAGATTAGATGTAAGGAGCAGACCCTGAGTCCCAAGGGAGGTTTTTAGCACTGGCTGCAACAAAATCTTCAACTGTCAATTGTTCTCCCTAATGAAACTCAAACTTGTTCCTATGATCCTAGGGATAAAAAAGAAGTTCATTTTGACTCTAGCTTCCAAAGCCTAAGGAAGTTCTAAATGAAAGGTTTCTTGAAGGAGAGTCCCTTCCCTAACCTGGAGCTCTGCCCTAAGACTAAAAATTCTGGTTTGGTACTCAGTGCTAAACCTCTGTACGTAGGTGACTTTTGGGAATCTAAGTTGTTTAGACTCTAGTTGACTCCAGAGAAGTTTGGGATCCTAGCTGTAGTGCTTTGGGACACTTGTGCCAATCCATTCCTAAAATGCCTGCTCATTCATTCATGCCTGCCTTTTGGTTGTCCTGGAAGTAGGTGTGATGTGGAGGGCTTGATATATAACTCCAGGCAGTCCCATTCCTATTGTATTCTGTCAGTGGAAACTTTTGAGCAGAACTCTAGTCTATCTATGTAGGGTGAATGATATCCCCTGGAGAAGTGCAACACTGAAAGCCCTAGATGAGAACACAAAGCATTTGAAAAGATTGCTCCTGTAGAAATAACTACTCATCTCCCCCATCATTATTTAGCTAATGAGATTTCCTGCTTCTTTGGGTACCCTTGCTTTCCCATACAGGCACAATTTGGCTTAAGTTCTAGAAGGTGAGCGAGAATGGGCGTTCCCATTTAGACTATAGCCCCACCCAACTCCCCATCTACTTTTTTGGACAAGTAATTTACTATTCCCTTGAGTGGGTAAATCCTGTCTGATTATCTCCTTCCCTATATTTCTCTAGAGATAACTAAAGACCCTGGAGTCAGGACTAACTTTCCATGTGACATCATGCCAAACTGCTGAGTCCTTTAAATCCACTACTCTTCCCTTGGTGAGAAAAGTGTTTGGGTCATAAGTATATGGAAAAGATCACCAGAATGGAAGATGTATTTCCTGAATTCTCAATTCCTGGCTTTTCTGCCTATTGGTAACTGAGACTCTCTGATACTCAAGTTTTGAGAAGCAAATAGAATGGTGATATTTAATATTATTAAATATATTATTCAAAGTATATATTACTCTTCCCAGATTATAAGCTTATTTCTACTGTAAGCATGACCTTCTCTGTATGATTTAACGTTGATTTTCTAGGGCCATGGTCCAACAGCTAGGGCAAGGCAAAGGGACAGTGTTGAAGTCAGGATGATCCAAAATGTCCCTTATCTTCTCTTCCTGTATAAGCCTTTACAGAAACAGTGATGTATCAGGTCAGGATTGAGATTATGGCAAGGCTAGTGGGACACTTTTATGGGGTACAGAATTTAAGGGGCATACAAAACACTCATTAATTAAGAAAAATAAAATTTTAATGTAATATTTTTTGAAAATTATGATAAAAATGTCATGAACAAAATATCAGAATTTTAAATATAGAAGTGCTGTGCTGAGTCATATTGCAGTTGAAGGCAAAAGGATAAATGAGTAATACTGACCTTGTCTTTATATTCTTCCATTTAAGTCTTCTTTAACAGTGTCGTGTAGTTTTCTGCATACAAGTCATTTACATCTTTAGTTAAATTTATTCCTAGGTATTTGATTCTTTTGGTTGCTGTTGTAAATAGGATATTTTTCTTGATTTCCTCCTCAGATTGTCCATTATTGGTGTACAGACATGCTACTGATTTTTGGACATTGATCTTATGAACTCATTTATATACATGATTTCTATGTATAGGATCATGTTGTCTGCAAATAGTGAAATTTTGACTTCTTCCTTTCCAATTTGGATGCCTTTTATATCTTTTTATTGCCTAACTGCTCCAGCAAATACTTCTAACCTTATGTTAAATAGAAGTGGTGATAGTAGGCATGCTTGCCTTGTTCCCGATCTCAGAGGGAAGGCTTTTAGGATTTCACCATTGAATGTGGTGTTAGCTGTGGGTTTTTCATATATACCATTTACATGTTGAGGACGTTTCATTCTATTCCAATCTTTTGTAGTGTTTTCATCAGGAAAGTTTGCTGTATTTTGTCAAATGCTTTTTCTGCATCTATAGAAATGATCATGTGTTTTTTTTTCTTTCAATCTGTCTATGTGTTGTATTACACTGATTGATTTTCTTACGTTGAACTATCCTTGCATACCAAGGATGAAACCCACTTGGTCATGGTGTACAATTCATTTGATGTTTTGTTGAGTACAGTCAGCAAGTATTTTGTTAGAATTTTAGCATCTAGGTTCATTACAGAGATTTGTCTATAGCTTTCCTTTCTTGTGGCGCCTTTGCTTGGCCTTGGTATTAGGGTGATGTTGGCATCATAGAATGAGTTAGGCAATGTTCCCTTTACTTCTATTTTTTGAAAGAGTTTAAACACGACTGGTGTTAGTTCTTTCCAGAATGTTTGGTAGAATTCACCTGTGAAACCATCTGGTCCTGGGCTCTTCTTAGTTGGGAGGTTTTGGGTGACTAATTCTATCTCATTACTTGTGATTGTCCTGGTCCTCTAGTGCATTACTCAGTCTTTGTTTCTTTACTGATTCCTTTATTCATTCTCTGTCAGTTGTCTGTCAACAGCTTTTGTCAACAGCTTTTGTCTAATGGTGATGATGTTGTATTAAAGTCCTCTACTATAATTGTAAAGGCATCTATTTCTCCATTTGGTTTTTCCAGTGTTTGCCTCATATATTTTGAGGCATCCTGGTTAGCTGCATTAATGTTTATGATTATTCTTTCTTCTTGGTAGATTACCCCTTTTATTAATATATAGTGTCCTTCTTTGTCTCTTACAATAGTTTTGCAATTAAAGTCTATTTTGTTCGATATTAGTATAGCTAATCCTGTATTTTTCTGGTTATTGTTTGCTTTTAAAATTGTTTTCCAGCCATTCATTTTCAGTCTCCTTGCATCTCTGGGTTTAAGGTGGGTTTCTTTCAGAGAACATATAGATGGGTCATATTTCCTTATCCACTATGCCAATCTATGCCTCTTGACTGAGTTTAATTTGTTAACATTCAATGTTAAATAATTCTGTCAAGAATTACTTACATTAGCTATATTTTCCATAGGTCTATATATGCTATATGTTGTTTTTTCTATTTTTATTTTTTTAGTTGTTCTTCCACTCTCTCCAACTCTCTCTCTCCTGTTTTTCCTTTGACAGGCAGAGCTCTTTAATATTTCTTGAAGTGCAAGTTTCATATAGATATTTCTCTTAATTTCTATTTATCTTTGAATATTTTCAGCTCTACCTCATTTTTGAATGCCAGCTTTGCTGGATAGAGAGTTCTTGGATTGAATTTTTTTTTCTTTTAGCACATCACCTATATCATACCACTGCCTTCTTGTCTCCATGGTTTCAGATGAGAAATCAGCACTGAATTTTATTGAGCTTCCCTTGTATGTGATGGTTCTCTTTTCTCTTGCTGTTTTCAGTATTCTCTCTTTGTCTTGAGCATTGCACAATTTGACAAGCATATGTCTTGGAGTTGGCCTGTTAGGATTTATACTGTTTGAGGTGTGCTGCACTTCCTGGGTATGTACATTTATCTTCCTCAATAGGGTTGGGAAGTTCTCAGTCATTATTTCCTCCAACACTCCTTCTGTCCCCTTTCCTTTTTCTTCTTCATCTGGGATGCCTATAATGCAAACATTTGTGTGTTTCATGTTGTCATTCAAATCCCTAATCCTTGCTGAATCTTTTTTTATCTTTTTAGCTATCTGTTTTACTATCTATTTGATTTCAGATGTACTGTCTTCCATATTGCTGATTCTTTCCTCTGCCTTTTCAAATCTGCTGTTGTGTGCTTCCAGTGTATTTTTAATTTATTTGATTGTGCCATTCATCACCATTATATCCGTTATCTTTTTATGTATTGTTTACAATATCTTCAGTATGTTCTCCCAGTGTCTGCTTAATATCCTTAATCTCTTCCTTCACTTCATTAAGTTGATTTGTGATAATTGGACATCTCTGGTTAGTTGTTCCATGTTCTGCATCTCCTCCTAGTGTTTTAGTTTGTTTGGACTGGGCCATGTCTTCCTGTTTCTTAGTATGGCTTGTAATTTTTTTGTTGGTGTCTAGGCACCTGTTTATATTTATGGGTTTATTCAGTTCATTAGCTTCTCTCTATTCTATGGTTTTATTTTGTTGTTGTTTATGTGTATGTGGTAAGGTTTCACTAAGACACATCATTCTTCTTATTCTATTTCCTTGTTGTCTATGTTCAATTACTTGTTTTGGCCTCTTCATCTCTCTGACCCTCACTCTTTTGGGAGTTGTGAAGTAGTGTCCTGGTTTGCTGTACCCCAAATCAAGTCCTCAAGGCAGCCTCTGGCTCTTTCTCTGTTGTTTGAGTGAAAGGTGAGCCTTATCTGACTAACCCATCAGCCATGTTCCCACAATCTGTTTTTTTTTTCCTTGAGGAGCCTGTCACGTCTATGTCAGGAACTGGAACTGGGGTGGGTGGTAGGGGTGGTAATTCTTGTTCACAAGGGTCTCTGCTAATCCCCTGACCAGGGAAGGCTGGTTCTTCCCTATGGCTTGTGAGTTCCCTTGATCCAGTATCCCCTCCTTGATGTTTTCCTGTTTTGGTCTAAATCTTAGGAAACCAAGGTCCCTCCCTTTGATCTCCACATGGATATGAAGTGCCTGGGAAGTTGCGATGGCTCCGTGGCTAACTGAGGCAAAAGACACTTCAAAGGGACAGCCTTGTGGCTAATTCTATAGTCTTACCTCAAATTTGAGCTTTACCACACCATCAAGCTGCTCTGTAAGGTGTGGCTATCTTAGATCTTGGGTAACCAATATTCTTGGTTGTGAGAAATACTCCTTGTTCAATGAAGCCCCTAGACTATGAAAATTCCTATTTGGCTATTTGGAGTTTCTTACCACACTGGCTTTCATGACCTCTCTCAGTTGTGTTTTAGGAGCTATGATTCCTTGGTATTGACAATCTCCCTGGACTCTTTAGCACATGAAGGAATTTCTGAATTCATCCACAATTTTTTTCCAAAGTAGAAATAAAGCTTAAAGAAATATGTTTTCATTGGTGAACTCTTCCTCTTTGGATCATATTGCCCCTCTGATTTTTGTTTCTTGGACACTGCTGTTTTATGGCTAGAATCTCTTGGTAGGTTCACACTTGTCTCTTTGCTCATTTCCTGCCGTTGCTCTATGTGTAGTCAGCTCTGGGTTGTCACTATTAGCTCTTTATAAAGTCTCACTTGTCTAGGTTTATTATAGTGGATAAGAGGGGCTGAAAAGTTTGCTTTCTTCCTCAGTTTGGGGGCCCCTTATGAGCCCATAACTGTATCCAGAAGGAATTTTCTTAAGATCCTCTAGCCTTCCTTACCTAGAAGTGAGGAAACACACAGAAGATGATCAAGGGAAGGGACTTCCCTTCCTCCCTGAGGCTTTTCCAATAATGAGTTTGACAACCTTAGCTGCAGCATCAGTCCCTGAAACATTGTGAATGAGGAGAAAAAGGCAGAATAGGGTGAGAGCCATATTTGAGCTTCTCTCACATTAAATGCTTTTATGGATTCATGGAGCTTGAGGGGTAGTCCCTACATCTGCCACACTTGAAAATTTAATGAGTTTTTAGCATACATTGATGGTTTGGATTAAGGAATGATATTCAGGTGGTATTCCCAAACCAATAGAGTCACTAAATTTCTGGCATCCCAACAGACATAGTATTATTCAGGAAGAGGTAATATATTTTCAAAGGCACCTATATATTAGGCACACCTTTGTATCAAGCAGAAAGATCTGCCTTAATTTCTTAACTACTGTACTTTTAATGCATTGATCTTCCTAAAAGGTCACATCCTAAATCATTCCCTTAGTATTGTTCTGTTCATCACCAAGTAATGCTAAGGATTTACTGGAATAGTGCACTTAGTAGCCTAACCTCAATTGTTTGGGAAGTGTTCCCTAATTTTCTTTTCCCTCCCAAATCTGGAAATTTACTTTCTTTATGATTAAATCTTCAGAAGCAGGTGGACATCAATCAGGGTTGAGGTCTCCACATGCCTGATTGTAGACACTCCCCAGAAACAGACTGCTAATGAAAGAATAATGCAAAGCTCTTGTTGGAAATCACAGTATGAGAAGGTAAGAGGAAAAAGTCCTTGGCAGGCACCTGCCACCACAAAAGGCTGAAATGAGCAGACTTGAGTAGTCAGTTCCTAAGACTGTTGGGACAGATGAAGCCAGTCAACAAGGGTTATATGGACATGAACTCTGTGGAAGAATGTCCAGTAAGATTGGAATCAAGTCAGATGGAGTCAAAGTTAAAAGTGGAATCAGGTGGTGTTAAAGTAGAGAGAGTTGCTGGTTAGTGATGAGAGGCAAATAAGTCAGTGAGACTAATGAGGTATGTCCAAGTGTCCTGGGCTAGGGGAACAGATGGGCCCAAGAAACAAAATGACAAGTGATAGAGGTGAAAGTCAGTTACTTAAGGATGTGGAATCTGTGGTTACAAGGGCTCTGGTGACGGTGAGAAGCCCAGTGTTGAGGATGAAAAGGGGAAAATTTGAGTGAAGGTAGGCTATAGTACCAGAGAGATCCCTGGTGGCAAACATAAGAAAGCCAGTGGTAGAGGTAAGTGAAAAAAATGTGACTATTGCAAGAAAAGGAGTTCTCTGAAGGCAGAAGTTAATAAGGCTATCACTAAAAGTGGGAAAAAAAAGTCAGTGAAAATGTGGGGACAGTTGCAGAAAGGCCTTTAGAGGCAAACAAAAGGCCAGTGAAGAAGGGTGAAAAATCTTAAAGAATGGGACTCATTGTGAAGATGGGATACAATGAGAAAAAGGGAGACATTGAGCGTCAGAGGCAAGATGAGGTCAGGAAGAGAAAATGAGCCTCCTTGGCATAGTCTGAGGGTTCTGATTTAGCGGCATGTCACTGACCTCTGTAAGATCCAGTGAGAGCTTGAAAGCAAGAAGCAAAGAGGGCTCAACCAGAGGGTCCAGTAATTGGTTTTCTAGAAGGTCTCTTGAGAGGAAACTGGCCAGAGTTACAGATGAATTCCAGCTGGTGTGGAAGCCAAAGGGAACACAGAGGAGGAGCATCTTCCACAGGATCCACAAACAGCAGAAGGTCAGCTTCCACAGACATTATACTGCATACCTCACATGAGATCTTACTGTAACAGTTGCAGAAAGGTGCCACAAGCAGAAAGCCTGCCTAATAACTAGAAAACAAGAGACAACAAGTTGCAGTGAGGAGCAGATTAGCCATGGGAGAACAAATTTCCTCTCATCCAATACTTCACAAAACTCCTTTTATCCCTCACTCTTAGGCCTTCTTTCACATTCTTTTTCTGATGTATTCCCTCCACCAATTTTGGCTACAGGCTACACTGGGGCCCTGGAATTACCTGGGCAAGGCTAGAAAGGCAGATCTAGAAAGATGAGAAAGAGATTAATCACCTTTTGTAATGAGAAATCCAGTACAGGCTTCTTTCTAGCATGTCCTCCAAACTGGGAATCAAAAGACTGGATTATGTGGTGAAGAAAAAGGTCCTATGTAAAATGTTCCTTTAGGGAACACTCTGAAGAGAATAGACTCTGAGAGCTCCAAGAGTTAATATTCAAGATCAAATGAAAAATGACAATAATAGTAAAACTCATCTATGTACAGTATTTTGTCTTTTAGAAAATACTTTCACACACACTATTTTACATGTTCCACTTAACAATCTTGTAAGTTACACAGTCCTAGAGTCATAGTGTTATCTCAAAGGAAGAATCAGAGCCGTAGGTAAGTTGAAAAATATCCATTATCAGGACTCAGAAGTTCTGCCTCTAAAACCAACCAATTATAGTCTAGTTCTATCACATCTCACCAATCAGTGTGAAATGTCCATTGCCTGAGAGCACCATCATTGCTTGTTTTGGCTCCATTATTCTTTGACTGGAAAAATACTTTTGGCAGGGAATCTGAAGAACATGCCAAGTTTTGTTTTTTTTCCTATAAGCCTCCCTTCTGAGGGCTTTATTTTCTGAGAGGGATTTGCTTTAGTATCTGCTGTCCTCAGAGATAGTAGATCTGACACCTCCTACAAAGTAGAAATTAAGGTTAACCCTTGGAGAACTCAGGACCTTACTTTTTTTATGTTTGAACTCTGATCTTCTTATTGACTCTATGATGACAATTAAAAGCATAAAATGGATAAAGGACTGGAACAATTTTCTCTATCTTCTCTCAAGATAAATTGCGGATATTCATTATTCATGAATATGACCTACATTGAAAATAATGTAGTTTTGTTCTCCTTCCTGTTATTTGTGTTTAGAGTAGATAATGTCTTCTATTTTGCCTTCTTTCTAAAACTCCATGAAGCATTTTCTGCATGTGATCTTCAATTGATTTTTTTTTGTCAGTTGTTCTCTGCTCGAGAAGGATATAGAATCTGAGACCTAGATAGAATTTTGTTCCCTGAGACAGGGCCTTAGACTCTAGCATCTGATCAGAAGCTTTCAGAGACTCAGCATTTCTCTTCCTATCAGCCCTAACACAAAGGAAAGGCCAATCCCGGAAACACTTTAGAAAGAATTGTTCATAAGGTACCCACTCTTTATACTCTAATCCATGATAACCAAAATATCCCATAACTACTGAAACTGAGTTTGGGATTTTGCCTTGGAGACCTCTGTCACACCCAGAAAGCTAGTCTATGAACTACAAGTAGAAACCTCAGTCCCCACTCTAACCCTTGACCTGCACAAGTTGTTTCCTAAAAAGAGGATGTTCTATTCTCTCGAGAGTTCCAATCAGAGGTGTTAATTTGTGCCAATATGATTGAAGTAGAAAAGTGGGAAGAGAAACATTAAAAAAAAAAGGTCACCATCCCATTTAGCTGGATCCCTGCATACCCTTTAAGCCTTCTTGATCCCTACATCTTTCTCTGGACTTTATTATATTCCACCTGTCTTTTCATTATATCAAATGCAGACCTTATACAATTTTCTTTTTATTCCACCTATAAGCCCCATATAATTGGTTCCCTTTACCATTGGAAATGTTTGGATCCCAAAATTTCATAGCTTTGAATGCCTTAGGTTTTCTCAGTTAAATTTGCTAATTCCTATGGATTTACACTCTAGAAATTTCTTGTTCTCAACTTCAGTTTCCTGTCAAAATCTATTATTGCCTTGTATCAACCCAGACATAAAACTCAGTCCTGCTATGAAATGGAAAGAGAATTCGGACAGAGAAATTATTATGAACAATGGCAGAAATAGTGAAACCGTTGGAAAAGTCCCTTGGCACAGAAGACCGAATATCCCTCAAAGCATCCAAAAAGCTCTCCCCTTACCACCCAAACATCCTCTGTGAGGTTAAATCAAGAACTTTTGTTTCACAGAATTAAAGAAGATAAAATTAACCATCCAGAGACGAAGCCGGTGTACTTGTTCTCAGGAAACCTATTTTGGCTGGGCCCAGGCCGCACCCTTGGACCTGGCCCCGCCCCCAGATTTGGCCCCACCCCCAGAACACAATGGTTGTTGGTGGGAGGTGTCTCTCTCAGTGTCCCTACCATTGATCATTCATTTTCCCAAAGGGTTATTTTTATTTATTTATTTAGAGAAGTTGTGAACTTATAGAAAAATCATGCATAAAACACAGCTTTCCCATATACCATCTGTGATGGTTAAGCTAATGTATCAACTCAGCCAGGTAATTGTGCCCAGTTGTTTGGTCAAGCAAGAACTGGGCTAACTGTAACACAAGGACATTTATGGGCTTTAGTCATTGGTGAGTTTATTGCATAGATGGCTGATTACATCTGCATCAACCAGGGAGATTCGTAATGAATGACTTGTTAACCAGTCAGTTGAATGCCTTAAAAGCAGAAGTGATTTCAGCGTTCAGAGAGAATTTCCCAGCTCATCTTTGGACAGCCAACATTTCCCAGAAACTCATCAAGGACCTTCATTGGACATTCATCGGAGCCCCTGGTTTGCAGCCTGTCTGTGGAATCTGGACTTGTGCACCCCCACGGTCACATGAGAGAATCTTATAAAATCTAATACTATTTACATATATCTCCTGTTGATTCTGTTTCCCAAGAGAACCCTGACTAATACACCATCTGTTATTATCATCTTGCACTGGTATGGTGTATTTGTTCAAATTAATGAAAGCACATTTTTATAATTGTACTATTACCCATAGCCCATGGTTTAACTTAGGGGTCACTGTTTGTGTTATATAGTTCCTTTCAAAAAATTTTTTTAGTATAGTCCATGTATACAAACCCAACATTTGCCCTTTTAACCACATTCAAATATATAATTCTGTGCTGTTAATTAACATTCACAATGTTGTGCTACCATCACCACCATCCATTACCAAAACATTTCCATGGTCCCAAATAAAAGCTCTGTACATTTGAAACTTTAATTCCTTGTTCCCTACACTTTCCTGTCCCCTGATAACCTATATTCTAGGTTCTGACTCTCCAAATTTGCTTATTCTAATTATTGCATATTTGTGAGATCATACAATATTTTTCCTTTTGTGTTTGACTCATTTTGTTCAATATGGTGTCTTCAAACTTCATCCATGTTGCTGCCTGTCTCAGAACTTCATTTCTTTATACAGCTGAAAAATATTTCATTGTATTTATATAGCACATTTTGTTTATCCATTCATATGTTGATGGACACTTAGTTTCCTTACATCTTTTGACAATTGTGAATAGTGCTGCAATGAACATCAGTGTGCAAATACCTGTTTGAGTCCATGCTTTCATTTCTCTTAGGTATATACCTAGAAGCAGGATTGGTGGGTCATGTGGTAATTCTATACTTAACTTTCTAAGGAATGGCCAGACTAGCTTTCGCAGAGACTGCAGCATTTTACATTGTCACAAACAATGAACGAATGTTCCTATATCTCCACATCCTCTCCAATACTTGTAATTTCCTGTGTTTTGTTTTGTTTTTTAATATTAGCCATTCTAGTGGTAGTGAAATACATCTCATCATGGTTTTTAATTTCCATTTCCCTAATGACTAGTGACGTTTAGCATCTTTTCACATGTAATGGATATCTGCATTTCTTCTTTGGATAGATGTCCATTCAAGTCTTTTGCCTAGTTTTTAATTGGATTGTTTGTCTTTTTTGTTGTTGAGTTGTGAGATTACTTTATATATTCTGGATATTAAACCTTTGTTGGATATGTGGTTTCCAAATATTTTCTCTCATTGTGTAAGTTGTCATTTTACTTTCATGATCAAGTCCTTTGAGGCACAAATGTTTTTAATTTTGTTGAGGTTTCATTTATCTATTTTTTCTTTTGTTGCTTGTGCTTTGGCTATAAAATCTAAGAAATCATTGCCTGACAAAAGATCCAGAAGGTGCTTCCATACTTTTTTTTCTAGGAGTTTAATATCTCTGATCCTTATATTTAGGTTTTTAATACATTTTCAGTTGTTTTTATTTTTGGTGTGTCCCTAAAGGATTATCGAGGCTTACTTGATGCTTAGCAACAGATCTGGATATAGAGCAATAAAAGTAGTAGACAGATAATGGTGTGCTAAGGGAAGAGTGATAATTAAGTCAAAAGTTTAAAAACGAACATTTTTAAGATTTTCACCCACAAACAGTGTGAAAAGGGCTGTGAGGAAAGTGAGGACACCTATCCCAGCTTGGGAGGAGCAATGAAGATCCTTAAAAAGAAAGTGGGAAGGTGGGAGGGAGAAAGAGCAGTTCCCACCTGAGCCCTTTAGTTGCTCTGTGTAGTGAGGGTTTAGCAAACCTGCTGAATTGGTGTGCTTTAGAAGTTTTAGGAAAGTGGAAAAGATTTGAAATAGTTTTGAGGTAGATGTAAGTGCTTTCATTGACTAAGGAAATAAGGATATAAGTTCCAAAGTAACTAGCACATAGTAGGCATTAAATATACATGCATGAGATGGAAAAATGAATGAATGAATCAATGAACAAATACATTTCAAGTGTATTTCAGGTGATCATTAGTTCTAAAAACTAGAATAACAAGAGTTTATGGTGGCACTGACATACTCATTTGCATGATTTTATCCAATAGGGCTGTGCCACTTAATGAGAAGACAGGTCTGGAAAAGGCACAGAGTTGGAATTTTGACAGGTGGGAATGATGAAAGGAGAAAGGGACTGGAGGTCCTGGCAAGGTTGAAGAATGGGAATGTGGAGGCATAAGTCAAAAGCACTAGAGGTTAAGGTCAGAGGGTGGAATGTCACACTGTATTATTTCAGAAGGCAAATCTATTCCTTGTGGTAAAGTCTAGAGTGCAGCCATAGCCAAGTTGTAACAGAGAAAGAGGAATGTGAGATGAGAAAGCCTTAAAGTTGAGAAGCCAGTTAATTGAATGCTCCATCCACACAGTGGTCAGGATCTCCCTGATATTTTCTCTCTTCAGGATCCTTCCCTGGGCTTCACCCTACCTTCTAGGGTCTCTGCAAGTATCTGCATTCATACTTTAAAGTAAGCTTCAGAGCCTGAAAGGGCAATGTGTGGTTTTGTGCCAAAAGCCAGGAGTTGGGTCATGAAAGAGGGCTGAAGCAGACATCTGTTTTGTTTTTGTCTTATTTTGTCACCCATCATTCACTCATTTATCTGGAAATTTTACCTCTCATGTAGTCTGGGGAAACCAACTCCATTTTTCATTCTCAGTCTGCAAGTATTATTCAGCCAAAGGGGTGCAGATGCAAAATACCAGAAATCCGTTGGTTTTTATAAAGGGTATTTATTTGGGGTAGAAGCTTACAGTTACCAGGTCATAAAGCTTAAGTTACTTCCCTCACCAAAGTCTGTTGACAAGTGTTGGCACAAGATGATGGGCTATGTCTGGAAGGTTCGGTCTTCCTGGGTTCCTCTCTTCCGGGGGCTTATTTCTCTCTGGACTCAGCTGCTCTGCTCTCTCCACAAGGCCAGCTGTAGACTATCAGGTGAATGGCTTGTCTCTCTTCCCAGGGCCTCTGCCATGTCTAAGGGAGCCTTCTCTCCATCCTCACTTATCTGCTTCTCCGTGTATTTATTCCTGGGGCTCCAGTTCAAAACTCCAAACTCTGTCCTCTGCCATGTCTTTTTCTAGGAGTCCCTGCCCACCAAGGGGCCAGGGACACAATGTCCTACTGACATGGCCCAATCAAAGACTTAATCATTATTTACTCAAGTAAAAGTAAAACCTCTGAATCCAGTATAATCTAATATGCCCAGAGGAACAGACCAGTTTACAAACATAATCTAATATCTATTTTTGGAATTCATAAACAATATCAAACTGCCACCCTGAACATCTCTATTCAGTCCTAGCCACAAAGAGGATTCCACTCTTCTGGCTACAAAGACTTTTTCAGGGATTGGCACATGATCCATATAGTGCCACTTGCAGGAATTGTTGTGATAAAAGTACTGCATTTTCAGCTGCACTTGAACTTGGGAGAATGTAGCTCTGAACTTGCTGGCAGCCATCCAACCCCACCTGAAGCTTAAAATTAAGGCCATCACAGAAGACAGAGTTAAAGTAAGGGGAAAAAAATTCTTGATGACATCCATTGAAGACCTGCTTCAACACTGCTGCCTGAAACTAGACATTTCAATTATATGAACCAGTATTTTCCCTCACGATTGTTCACAACACAAGAAGGTTCTCTATCATTGGTTCCATCTTCTGTGCTAATCCATAAAGCGTATAATAACTTTTCTGTGCCTCAGTTCCCCTTTCTGCAAAATGAGATAAATAATCTCTATCTTGAACAATGGTGAAGATTAAATGGGGTAATAAATGTAAAATTATAAATTTGTTTCATTGCACTTAGGCACAAAAAAATCATAATAATTTTATTTTAATTTAAATTAAATCTGGCTCTTAGCCACCATGTATTAGGGTAGGAAGAAAACTATTCTATTTTCTTAGGAGCTCATTTCCCTATTTAGTATGGTATACACTTTTAAAGAATACTTAGCAAACAGTTTCTGGTATTATGTCCATTTTGTCCCTCTTACAATGCTTTACTATATGGTCTATTCAAGGGCAAGTGGCTTCACAGCTTCACAACTTCTATGCCCTGTCTGGGGTATGGCATCTTTCACTTTCCAAGACTGGTTCTTCTCAGCAAACACCTCAGGACTGTGTTGCCTTCACACTGAAACCTGCCACTTTGGGTACTCATCACAACATCCTATTTTTCAAGTCTCTGAAGCTACCATTACACTTGAGTAAATCCCCTTCTTCCAAGCTATCCCATTCTCACCCCCAAAACACACACTCTATCTTTTCCCTTTCATGAACACTGAGCTAAATAGCTATCCCACAAAAGAACCTGGGTACGGCTGTATAAATGGTACCTAGCAAGTTCAGTTTAGGATAGGAATTACAAAAGCCCTTAAGACCAGACACTCAGAACTTCCTCAGAGAAAGGAAGGCTGAGGTATTCTTTCAGCCTTCTTGGAGTAGACTTTGGTAGGGAGTGGATGGTAACAGATAATAGCTTGAAAAGTATTCTGCCACAAATGTGGATTACCTGGCACAGAGTAAGTAGGTAGATCACAAACACCTCATCCAGTTATAGTCCACCCAACTTCTCACTCACAATGATGCATTGCCATGCCCCATAAAGTTGCATGAAAACCAGCCCATTCCTATGGCCCCAGGATAGAAGGAAGAAACAGATATTGAGGTCAGGAGGCAGGTTTGTGGGTGGACCTGTTCAAAAGACCCTCAATCCTACTTGTCCTCACTAAAAAAACTCAAATAAATTCTTGTGACCCTATGACAATAACATGCTAATTTAAGCTCTAGGTTTCAGGAGGGATGAAAATTCTAAGCAGGAGGTTCAAGGAGCTTCCTCCCCTACCCTGGGTCTTAGCCCCAAGACCTCAGATTCTGGCTAATTTCTTAGTTCTAAATCTCATCATGAAGATTGCCTCTAGGAATCTGGGTCCCATAGACCCAACCTGGCTACAGAGAGAAATTTATCAACCTGCTCCTAGCCTCTGGAAAACCATTGCTAACCCATTCATGCATTTTGGTGAGCCTTATATTAGGTATTAAGTGGAAGGTGTGATGCTGTGTAACTCTAAGGGACACAGTTTCCATTTTATTCTATATCAATGACACCTCCTGGAGCACACTTCTTAAAATGTAAATGATGCCCCCTGGAGTTGTACAACATTGTGAGCCTTAAGTGTGGGCAAAGGCATTTGAATATTTTTTTTTCTAGAAATAACTCCTAATCTCCTTTACCATTATTCAGCTAAAGAGCTATATTTTTAGAAGCAGAGCTAGATCAGGGTTCCCTCCTGTACTGTGCCCACAACTCATTTTGGACAGGTCACTTACTAGCCCCTCTTGTGATTGCAATCCTGCCTATAAGTCTTCTAGAAGGGTACATAGGGACTCCCTCCCCTCCATAGACTTGGAGTTACAGCCCCTGAATTATTTTGTCCTAACTTTTTCACCTTTTGCATGGTGAAGCCATTCTACATTCTAAATTTCAGGTTTTAATAATTAGCTAAAATGATGTATGTCCCAAATTATTAAATATATTATTTAGGAGAGAAATTAATTTTCCTGTTTTATGACTCTGTTTCCTCTATAAGCCTGGACTCTTTACAGAACCAAAAGATTGTTTCTCTGTGGCAGAGTGGAGAGATAGGGGTGTGGCCAGGATGAGCCACATTGCCCTATATTCTTCTGGCTGGTAGGCCTGAAGATTGGTGGTAGTACATCAAGTGGGTCCAACAACAACTGTCATGGAACCCCTGTGTCAACTTTGCTTCTCTTTTTTTGGTGGTTTCAACACTTTCAATATATATATTTTTGCCATCAAGTGTTCCATTTGGTCCTTCAGTAGCTTTGACTCAGATGACATGGACATGGATGAGGTTAAGAACTTATTTGGGGGAAGCGGCTGTGGCTCAATCAGTAGGGCTCCGGTTTGCCACATGGGAGGCCCCGGCTTCGGTTCCCTGGGCCTCCTGGTGAGGGCGGGCCCGCCTGCACGGCGTGGTTGGCTGACCCAGTGAGCATGGGCAGCAAGGGGGGGATAAATGAATAAATAAATAAAATCTTTAAAAAAAAAAAAGAAGAACTTATTTGGTACATTTGGCTGCTTTGGTTCCAATGGGCTAAGTAAAGATCAAAGTAAGCCAAAACCTCTGCACTCTCAACATAAGATATGAAAGCCACTTCTGGTGCATGAGCTGAGGTGATAAACCAAGGCTCCATTGAGTGCATGAAGATCATCAAGCAGCCCATCAACTTGATGAACAAACTGCATTCACTAAAGACTATTGTAATAAAGCATGACTGGAAGGAAGGTACTTTGATTATCTTTGCCAAAGAGTGTATTGTCAAGCTTGATAACATCCCTACAGTTTCTTCATGTTCAAGGGCAAGCCACATGAAAACTAATGCTGTGATGTCATGACTATACTCTTCAGATCCCTGATTGGCTTCAAGGGAGTGGTGCCTAGGTCAGTTTTGGTGGAAGGGTATGTGGCATATATGATTAAGAATGTTGGGGATATTCTCATTCTTTCTTATCAGCTGGTTCAAACTCTTCCCTCTAAAAAAGAGAATTATTTTAACTTCTTTCTGACTCACTCTTCCCAACTTTTCCTCCACTCTGTGCCATTTTCTTCCCTAGGCACTTTTGTGGGCCCACAGTGGGCATTTCTAACATTGAGGGTTATGTGTTCTCTTTGCCCTGCAATGATTTCATCTAGTCAGGCACCATGAAGATATTTCATGGGAAGAGGCCTTCCTTCCTCTTCCAAGTTGTCACCAAGTGGGGAAGCTCTCATTGTGTAGTTCTAAATTGGCTTTGTCTACAGATTAACATCTCAGACATAACAGATCATATATAGATCCTAGACCCTGCTCTGGCCACAAGTTTCTACCACAGCAATACACACTTCCTGTCCATCAATTCTATGTCCATTGAACACTGACAACTCTTTCTAAATTGCAAAAACAAGTCACAGTATTAAGGAAACTTGTTTTGTTTCTCACTCCCTTTATGGCAGTTCTGTCATGGGTAGTGGAGATGAGATGTGGGCCCAAGGCAGAGTTCAATTTTAATATTCCTATTTTTTTATCCAGTTCACACTTCAGTGGCTCAAAAGTGACATGAATAAGTTTAACAGTTAGATAGCCAAGGTTATTACCTGCAAATTCATATACATGTACTCTCTCTTCGGTTGATACAGTAATAAGTAAGTTGTGAAAGGGATATTGAGCATGTTTCATTTGGGGCAGTAATGTTAACAAGACCCACAGCAATTATTCTGACAGATATCCATTTGCACCACAGAATTGGAAGTTCTGCCCTTTGTATTGATCCAGGCTCCTTGTAACCACAGGGGATTAGTATGGAAGCTAAGCTAAAAGTTGGAAAAACAGTGGCTCTTTACTCAGCTTTTCATTAGGAAGCAAAGAGGCCCTTGTGGGCTGGCAGCAGCTAGAGATTCAGGGTCACAGATACAGGTGCATTCCTATAGTTAAGGACATACCCATCTATGGGCTTTCCCTGGTCCCGGAGTTCCCTCTTGTTCTGACTTTCCTTCAATACAACAGACCTGCCTCCAAGTCCCTAGTTTTTTTGTTTTATTTTGTTGTTGCTCTGTGTGTGTGAGTGTGTGTTTTCATGAGCAAAGCAGTGACTGTTAGTATCTTTATTGCCTTAAAATCAGCTCTGGTTTCAAATGTAACTGGGCTCTGTGAAGGGGCTAATACTGACTTTGATTTAGAAGAGGATCTTCCTGCTCTTTGCTTTTATTCCTGAGAAATAGTCATGGTAAAAAGAGATTCATGCTTTTCCACAAGTTTCCTTTTGGAGAAATCTGTCCATTGGTGACCAAAATCAAGGTCTTTAACAGAGTCTCTGCTAATTCCCTAATCTAAGAAGTGGCTCTTCACATTTGCTTGGTAGATCCAGAGCCTTCAATTTCCTTCTTAATGCATGCCTGGAGTTCCTAAGATCTTCATCAACTGAGGATAACAATTTCCTTGAGTTTCCCTTGGCATGAAATTTAAGATCCCTGGTTATAGATGTTCCTTAGCTGGTCCCTTTGTCCTCCATATGGACACATCACCTGGAAGCTACTAGGCACATTCTAGGTCCCATTCACACTGGGACTGCAAGACCTTAAAAGACAAGCTAACTGAGGAACTTCAGTGGGATATCCCACTGAAGTGGCTCTGTGGCTCTCCCTTGAATTTGAATTTTAGCTACCAGTAAGTTGCTCTACAGGGCATTGCTAATTCAGAACTTAGATGACAAACATTCTTGTCAATGAAGAGTTCTTCTTGGTCTTCAGAGCCCCTAGAGTATTTAGGTGCTCATTTAGATTTTGGGAGTTTCCAAGGGCAGTGTCTCCTGACATTTCCTCCTGATTGTTGTTTGAGACTCAGGAGCTCCTCAACCTTGACTATCTATCAAGAATCTTTAGTTCATGAAGGAATCCCTAAAATCATCAGTAAAATCCTTTCTCTAAAGTGAAAAATCATCTTAGAGAATATGCTCTCCTTTTTTGGTAGCTCCTTTTCTCAGGATTTTCTTGGTTCTCTGTTCTCTGGCCCTGGAACATTGCTATTCTAAAACTAGAGTCATTTGGGGGCACAAATAACACTCATCTTTTGCCTCATTTTCTACCACTGTTCAAATTATGGTCGGATCTAGGCTGTCTCTACTGAGTATCCTTGGAGTCTCATTCTGCCAAGTTTTGTACATGATGTTGAATGTGAAGGACTGAAACTTCATTCTTCTTCTGTATAGGAGATTTGGAAGCTGCTCTGAGGTGTATTCTGTGCTCTAGAAGGTTTGGGGCTATGATGTCTTGCTTGTCAGTAAGTGACACTAACACTATTCCACTTTTTTAACTTTTTATTTTATTTTATTTTATTTTTTTTATTATGGGTAAAAATCAAAATTTTCACAATACATACAAACATTTGCAAAATGATATATAAATATATATGCATATATGTGTATTTGCATACAAATATGTTTTATATATATATATATATATATATATATATATATATATATATATATATACAAATATTTTAAGAGGTGCTTAGATTACCCAAAATATTACACAGAACTCACTGGGATTCCCATGTTCCCCACCTCCCACACCTCCCACCACATCCCACAGAAACATCTCCCACAGTGTGGCCCACCACCCTCAATGAACCTACACATCCTGGAGCCTTGCCACCAACCATAGACCACAGTTCACACTGTAGACCACACTCTCTCCCACTCAGTTCTGAGTGGTGTGTGCTGATTTAAAATGGCCTACATCCATTGCCACAACAGTACTCAGGACAACCTCCAACTCCCAAAGAAGCCCCTGTATTTCAACTGCTCATCCCCTCCCTACCCCAAAAGTGTCAAGTGGCCACTGGCTCCACCTCATTGTTATAATTTCTTGCATTGCTAGAATCACCATATGTGAACAAGAGAATACCATCAAGTCCACTCTAGCCCATAGTTCTTCCCCCAATCCTGAGGGGACTGGGATGGTGATGTCCACTCCAACTCCAAGTGAGAGAGGGCTTATATCCCATGGATATATCCCATGGATATGATCCTGCCTGCAGATGCAGGCCCTCTCCATTCCCTGGGATGGCCATTGCCCATCGTTGTCTCCTCACCAGGTGACTTGGATGAGTCCATTGAGCTGTAGGGTAGGAGTTGCAGCTCCACCTAGATTTCATGCACACCTGGCACATAGGTAGGTGGGAGGCTCCAGTCTCTGGAAGTATACCTAAGAAACTCCAGCATCACATGTAGGTTTGAATAGAAGGGACTAGTGAACCATGTGCAGGGAGGACTTATTTGAGTCTAATTCTGTCACTCTCAGGAGCACAGATTACAAAATAGAACCCACTGATAAGGCATCAGTCTCTGGGGCTATCCCCCCTTATATAAGACCAGGGTGTCTCCGGAGCTCTCAGGAACCCCACTGAGTGGGGTGATAGGCACTTAGATGTTCTATGAGCTCCTACTGAGGTGTGCGTAAGAGTTACCTCTGGGATGACCTCCCGACTCTCTTTGAAGTCTCTTAGCCACTTGAACTCATTTGTCTTTACCGTTTCCCCCTTTTATTCAAGGTCTTTTTCCAGTTGTGTTGCCAGTTGGCACTTGGTATTAATCCCTCGATGCCAGGGAGGCTCATCCCTGGGAGTCATGTCCCACGTTGGGGGAAGGTAATGCAATCATATGCTGAGTTTGGCTTAGAGAGAGGCCACATTTGAGCAACAAGGAGGCTCTCAGGTGGCAACCCTTAGGCACCCCACAACTGCAGGCTAAGTCTCATTTACAAGAGCAAAGGCTCAAAAGGGTAGTCATCAATAAAAAAAACACATCAGTGGGTCATCCTATTTTGACAGACACTGTCCCTACACTCAGAGGACTAATGCTGCTCCCTTGGAGACAGTGGCAGAGCTCTCCAGGCTAGGAATTCAGATTCCCTCATTTATTGTGTGATTATCCACCCATCGTGACCATGCCCCATCCCCCGATCCTTTGAATGATTTTGTATATCTTTCATGTATATTCGGATGAACCAATCCCCACGAAACCCCCCCCAGACACCCCCCCCAATAATCCCCCGCAGTACCCATTGTAACCCTTCTGTGATCCAAATCCTCCATGAACATTTAGTCCATAAAATAATCAAATACACTTACTAGGAAAAAGAAACAAGTGTGATAAGCTTACATGCAAGAGACAAACATAAGGAAACTCAGGGGAAAAACAAAACAAAACAAAACAAAAAAAACCCTGCCAAGTTTTGTACATGATGTTGAATGTGAAGGACTGAAACTTCATTCTTCTCCTGTATAGGAGATTTGGAAGCTGCTCTGAGGTGTATTCTGTGCTCCAGAAGGTTTGGGGCTATGATGTCTTGCTTGTCAGTAAGTGACACTAACACTATTCCACTTTTTTAACTTTTTAAAAGATCTTTATAAATGAATTTATATTTACATTTTTATGTAAATGGAATCATACAGTATGTAGTACTCCGTGTCTGTTCTCCATCATTTAGTATGTTTTTTGGGGGGGTCTGATATTAACATTTTGTATTATTATCCTACAACTTCAAAGAAAAATGGTCTTATATATGCAATTTCATAATATTCATATTTCACATAATATATTTATATTTCATGTAATACATTTAGTTATAATAGTGCAGTCATACAGTATTTGTCCTTTTGTGTCTGGCTTGTTTCAATCAACATAATTTCCTCCAGGAAATATATTTCATGACTTCATGTCTTCTTACCACTGCATAATATTCCATTGTGTGTACACTCACACTCCTCAATTTTTTATCCATTCATCAGTTGATGGACACCTGGGTGATTTCCAACTTTTGGCTATCATCAGTAATGCTTCTATGAATATTGGTGTGCAGATGTCTATCCATTTCACTGCTTTCTGTTCTTCTGGGTATATACCTAGCAATGGTGTTGCTGGGTCCCAGGGCAAGTCTATATTCAACTTCCTTAGGAACTGCCAAACAGTCCCTCAGAGTGGCTATACCATTCTACATTCCCACCAACAATGAATAAGCATTCCTATCTCTCCACATCCTCTCCAACATAAACAGTTTTCCGACTTTTAAATAGCAGCCAGTCTAAGAGGGGTGAAATGATGTATCACTGTAGTTTTGATTTGCATTTCCCTAATTGCAAGTATGAACATTTTTCATGTGTTTCTTTGCCGTTTGTATTTCTTCTTTGGATGGTATTTTCAAGTCTTTTGCCAATATTTTAATCATGTAGTTTGTCTTTTTATTTTTGAGTTGTATGATCTCCTTATAGATCATGGATATTAAACCCTTATCAGATATGTGATTGCCAAATATTTTTCCCATTAAGTAGGCTGCCTTATCACCCTTTTGACAAAGCCCTTTGAGGTACAAAAGTGTTCAATTTTGAGGAGGTCTCATTTATCTATTTTTTTCTTTTGTTGCCCGTGCTTTGGGTGTAAGGTTTAAGAAACTACTGCCTATCGTAAAATTTGAAGATGTTTTCTTACATTTTCTTCTATGAGTTTTATGTTTGTGGCTTTTATACTTAGGTCCTTGATCTATTTTGAATTAGTTTTTGTATAAGATGTGAGATAGGGGTCTTCTTTCTTTCTTTTGGATATGAATATCCTGTTGTCCCAGCACTATTTGTTTAATAGACTCTTCTGGCCCAGCTGTGAGGGCTTGACAACCTCATCAAAAATATATTGTCTGTAGATATGAGGGTCTATTTTGGAGTTCTAGATTTGGTTACATTGATCAATGTGTCTGTCTTTATGCCAGTACCATGCTGTTTTTACCACTGTAGCTAGGTAATATGTTTTAAAGTCCATAAGTGAGAGTCCTCCAAATTTGTTCTTCTTTTTAAGATCTTTTTGGCTATTTGGGCCCTTTACCCTTTCAAATAAATTTGATAATTGGTTTTTCCACTTCTGAAAAAAGGCTGTTGGGATTTTTATTGGGATTGCATTGAATCTGTAAAGCAATTTGAGTAGATTTGACATCTTTACGGTATTTAATCTTCCAATCCATGAACGCAGAATGTCCTTCCATTTATTTAAATCTTCTTTAGTTCCTTTTACAATGTTTTGTAATTTTCTGAACACAGGTCCTTTATGTCCTTGGTTAAGTTTATTCCGAAATATTTGTTTGTTCTATTTAGTATCTTAAGTGGATTTTTTTTTTTCTGATTTCCTCTTCAGATTTCATATCAGTAGTGTATAGAAAGGCTATTAATTTTTTTGAATTAATTTTGTTTCCCACCACTTTGCTGAACTTGTCTATTAGTTCTAGTAGCTTTGTTGTGGATTTTTCAGGAGATTCTATATTAAGGATTATATCATCAGCAAATAGCGAAATTTTCACTTCTTCCTTTCCTATCTGGTTGCCTTTTATTTCTTTGTCTAGCCTAATTGCTCTAGCACAGTATTGAATAATGGTGACAGCGAGCATCCTGGTCTTGTTCCTGATCTCAGTGGGAAAACTTTCAGTATTTCACCATTGAGTACAATGCTAGCTGTATGTTTTTCATATATGTACTTTACCATATTGATATGCTATTCCTATCTTTTGGAGTGTTTTTTTCTCAAGAAAGGATGCTGTATTTTGTCAAATGTCTTTCTTGCATCAATGGAGAGGTTCATATGATTTTTCTTCTACAATTTATCAATGTGGTTTATTACACTAATTGATTATCTTGTGTTGAACCACCCTTGCATACCTGGGATAAAATCCACTTGGTCATGGTGTATAATTCTTTTAATATGCTTTTGGATTCTATTTGCAAGTTTTTTGTATTTTGGTTTTTTTTGAGGATTTTTGCTTCTATATTCTTTAGAGATATTGGTAATTTTCTTTGTTAGTAGTATCTTTTTCTGGTTTTGGTGTTAGGGTGATGTTGGCTTCATAAAATGAGTTTGGTAGCATTCTTTCCTGTTCAATTTTTTTGGAAAACCTTGAGCAAGATTGGTATTAATTTATTTTCGAATGATTGGTAAAATTGACCTGTGAAAACATCTGATCATGGGCTTTTTATTTCTGGGAGGTTTTTGATGACTTTTTCAATCTCTTCACTTGTGATTGGCTTGTTGAGGTCTTCAGTTTCTTCTAGGGTCAGTGTAGGTGGTTTGTGTATTTCTAGGAATTTTTCCATCTCATCTACATTTTCTAGCTTTTTGACATATAGTTTTCATAGCATCCTCTTAAGATCTCTCTTATTTCTATGGGGTCAGTGGTAATGTCCCTCCTCTCATTTCTGATTTTATTTATCTGTGTGTCCTCTATTTTTTTCTTTGTCAGTCTAGTTAAAGGTTTGTCGATTTTGTTGATCTTCACATAGAACCAACTTTTGGTTTTGTTGATTCTCTCTATTGTTTTTGTTTTCATATTTTTCTGCTCTGATCTTTACTATTTCTTTCATTTGGCTTGGTTTGGGATTAGTTTTCTGTTATTTTTCTAGGTCTTAAATTTTAGCTCTTTCATCTTTTTTAAATGTAAGCTTTGAGTGCTATAAATTTCCCTCTCAATACTGCCTTTGCAGTGTCTCATAGGTTTTGAGATGATGTGTTCTCATTTTAATTCATCTCAAGATATATTCTGAATTCTCTTGAATTTTCTTCTTTGACCCACTGATTATTTAAGAGTGTGTTGTTTAATCTCCATATATTTATGAATTTTCTCTTTTTCCATCCATTATTGATTTCCAGCTTCATTCCATTATGTTTAGAGAAAGTGTTTTGTATAATTTCAATCTTTAAAATGTATTGAGACTTGTTTTGTGACCCAAGAGATGGTTTATCTTGGAGAATGATCCACGGGCACTTGAAAAGAATGTAGGTCCTGCTGTTTTGGAGTGCAATGCTCTGTGGATGTCTGTTAGGTCTAGTTCATTTATCATATTATTCAAGCTCTCTATTTCTTTATTTATCTTCTGTGTAGAATTTCTATCTAATAATGAGAGTAGTGTATTGAAGTCATCAATTATTATTCTTGAGACCTCTATTTTTCCTTCCAGTTTGCCACTGTGTGCCTCATGTATCTTGGGTCATGAAGGTTAAGTGCATAAGTATTTATTATAGCTATTTCTTCTTGCTGAATTGCCCCTTTTATTAATATATAATGACCTTCTTCATCCCCTATAACAGTTTTGCATTGAAATTTATTTTGTCTGATATTAGTATCACTACTTCTGCTCTTTTTTGGATGATATTTGCATGGAATATCTTTTTCTAGCCTTTCACTATTTACCTGGTGGTGTCCTTATGCCTGAGGTGAGCCTTTTGGTAGACAACATATAGATGGTTCATATTTTTTTATCCATTCTATCAGTCTTTGTTTTTTTACTGGGGAATTCAAGCCATTAACATTTAATATTATTACTGTTAAGGCATTACTTATTCATCTATTTTGATGTTGGCTTTCTGTTGTCATATCGTACTATTGTCTATCTTTTTGACACTTTAATTTACCCTTTCTAATAATCTTCATTTCTACACTTTTCTCCAAGTCTCTCACTTTTGTTTTTTTCCTTTCAGGCTGCAGCACTCCCTTTAATATCTCTTGTAATTTTGGTCTTTTGGTAGGATATTCTCTCAGTTTTTGTTTGTTTGTGAAGACTTTGAACTCACCTTCATTTTTCAAGGACAGCTTTGCCAGAAAAGAATTCTTGACTAGTAGTTTTTGTCTTTCAGTATCTTAAATATATCATACCAGTTTCTTCTGTCTTCCATGGTTTCTGATGAGAGTTCATCACTTAATCTTAAGGAGTTTCTCATGTATGCAATGATTTGATTTTCTCTTGCTGCTTTCAGAATCTTATCTTTTCCTCTGATATTTGTAATTCTGAATGGTAAGTGTCTTGGGATAGGTCTAATCAGGTTTATTCTGTTTGTGGTGTGTTGTCCTTCTTCAATATTAATATTTATGTTTTTCATAAGGGTAGGGAGGTTTTCAGTCATTATTTCCTGAGATATTCTTTCTGCCCCTTTTCCCTTTTCTTCTCTTTCTGGGACACTGATAATATATATGTTCTTGCATTTCCTGTTATCATTCAATTCCCTAAGACCCTGTTCCATTTTTCCCCATCCTCTTCTCTTTTTGTTCTCCTGTGTTTTTTAGTTCAGATGTTCTGCCTTCAAAATCACTAATTCTGTCTTTGAGCAATTCAAATCTGCTCTTATGTGCCTCTAATGTATTTTTAATCTCATCCTTTGTGTCTTTCATTCCTATAAGATCTGTTAATTTTCTTTGGAGACTTTTAAATTGTTATTTTTGCTCATCCAGTGTCTTCTTACTATCCTTTATCCCTTTTCTTTTGATTCTTTAAATTGATTTAGGAGAGTCATGTGATTATCATTGATCAATTGTCTTAAATTCTGTATCTCTTCAGGATTTAAGGTTTGTTCCTTTGGCTGGTTCATCTCTTCCTGTTTCCTAATATGACTTGTAATTTTTGGCTATGTCTAGGCATCTGAATATGTTGGTGAATTTACTATGATGGAAAATTAATCTCTCTTGACTATTATAAATTTTTCATAGCTCTTCCTTGATATTTAGTTCAACTTACCTTAAGTCTTTAAAATTTCCCAGCTTAAGTTTTCAAAATCATGCCAGGGTCTCATTAATGGGATGCAGACTTTTTCCCAAAAGTTAGGGAACTGAGACACCCAAGCGCAGTTTTTGTCCATGCAATTTCCATACTTGCCAGCAGATGGCACTCATTGATGCACCTCTCCACAGAGGTGTATTTTTCAGTTTTCCTTTGTTTTGGTCTGGTTGGAGTCCAATTTCAAAGTGGACTCCACTGGCCAAATTCACTGGACATAAACCCCTAGGCCCCTTCTCCTTTTTCCTTTGTAACAGCTGACAGGGAGGAAGATGTCTGCTCCCCTCTCAGTCAACTGCAATGAGCCCTTCCTAGCCACTGGGAGGTTTAGTAACTCAGAGTTTGTTGTTTCAGGTTCTTTGTCTCTCTCTGTGCCTCACTCTCCATGGAGTTGTGAAGCACTCTCCTGGTCTGTTGATCCCCCATAGCATGTCCTTTGTGCAGCTTTTGCTTCTTTCTCCATTTTTTTTTTGAAAGAGCTGAGCCTTGTCTGCCTGATTTCACACCATCTTCCCAAAATTCCACTCCATATCTTTGTATCAAAATTTCTATTGTACTCCCAAGATTTATTTTTAGAAAAAATCTAATTTTTCAAATAAAATAATAAGTCTTTGTCAAAAGTTCTACAGATATATTTTAAAGTATATTCTCATGCAATTTAATTCATTTGTGACAGAGACAAATGTGCCTTGTACTCAGATTGGATATATTTTTGAAGTATAATTCATCCTTTGTGGTTGTAGAGCTCTAGGATTTGAATTTTGAGAAATTTATTGTAGAGTGAGCAACTACATGGTGTGTTATGGAACTACAGGCTCAGGCACAACAAAGGCTTTCAACAAATGATCTTTTTGTTACTTATACAGCACAAAGAGTCCAAAAGAGCTGGAGAAAAGATCTGAATGTCAGTCTCTGGGAAGGTCAACTGCTCAGGCCAGAGTCAGTGTATGGCAGCTCTGCACAACCTCTTTGTTTTTGAGAGGAAAGACACTATGCTGTTTGAGTGTTTATAAATACAAATATTCCAGGAATAGGGAGTTCTGCCACTGAGAGTTCCCATCTTAATAAGCAACAGGAAATGTTTTGTGTGTTTTTTCCCACTTTCTTGGTTTGAGATATGGTCAGGTCTTTTCATTAAACAAATCTCCTAGATCAATTCATGGAGTTGAAGGACAATATGACTAAAGGAATAAAAGACATTAAGAAGACACTGATTGAGCACAAAGAAAAATCTGAAGTCTTGGATAGAAATATAACAGAGCTTATGGGAATGAAAGACACAATAATTAAGATTAAAAATACAACAGAGGCACACAACAGCAGATTTGAAATCATAGAAGAAAGAATTAGTGATATAGAGGAAAGAACTGAAATTGAAGAGAAAGAAGAACACAGAGAGAAAAGAATGGGAAAATTTGGAAGGTCAGGGGTTTGAATGATAACATGAAGCATACCAACCTACATGATAAGGGAATTCCAGAAGGAGACAAGAAGGGAAAAGGGGCAGAAAGATTTTTTGAGGAAATAATGGCCCAAAATTTCCCAACTCTCATGAAAGACATGAATAAACATATCTAGGAAGCACAACATACTCCAATTAGAATAAATCTATATAGACCTACCTTTAGACATATAATATGCAAAATGCCAAATACCCAAGATAAAGAGGAAAATCTGAAAGCAACAAGGGAAAAGTGAAATATTATATACAAGTGATGTCCAACAAGACTTAATGTGGATTTTGCTTCAGAAACCATGGAAGCAAGAAGGCAGTGGTATGATATAATTATAGTACTGAAAGAGAAAAACTGTAGCCAAGAATTCTTTGTCTGGCACAACTGTCCTTCAAATAAGATGGTGAGCTTAAAATATACACAGATAAGCAAAAACTAATAGAGTTTGTAAAAAAAAAAAAAAAAATACAGCTCTGCAGGAAACACTAAAAGGATTTCTGTAGCCAGAAAAGAAAAGACAAGAGAAAGAAGCTTGGACGAGAGTGTAGAAGTGAAGACTACCAGAAAGGATAACCAAAAAGGTAAAAAGATGGACAAAAATAAGATATGACATATGAAAGCTAAAGGATAAAATGGCTGAAATAAATAATGCCTTTACAATAATAACATTGAATGTTAATGGATTTAACACCCCAATCAAAAGTTATAGGCTGACATAATGGATAAGAAAACATGAGCCATTCATATGCTGTCTGCAGGAGACTCACCTTAGACCCAAGGATGCAAATAGACTGAAAATGAAAGGTTGGGAAAAGATATTTTATGCAAATAGTAACCAAAGGAGAGCAGGTGTAGCTATACTGGCATCAGAAAAAACAGACTTTAAATACAAAATTTTTATAAGAGATGCAGAAGTCATTCTATATTAATAAAAGGGACAATCCACCAGGAAGGAGTAACAGTCATAAATATCTATTCACTTAACCAGAGTGCCCCAAAACACATGAGGCAAACTCTGGAAAAACTGAAAGGAGAAATTGACGTCTCTACAATAAGAGTTGGAGACTTCAATGTGTCACTCACATCAATAGATAGAACAACTAGACCAAAGATGAAAAAGAAAACAGATTAATTGGAAAATATGATAAAAGATCTGGACCAGACAGACACATATACAGAATATTGCACCCCAAATCAACAGATTAACATTCTTCTCAAGTGCTCATGGATCTTTCTCCAAGACAGACCACATGTTGGGCCACAATCTGACTCTCGATAAATTCAAGAAGATTGAAATTATACAAAGCACATTCTCTGATCATAATGGAATGAAGCTGGAAATAAATAAAAGGCAAGTAAGGGGGAAATGTGTAGTTTCTGAACAAAAAATTTAGGGTGGAATGGGGGAAAAATACACCAAATGTAAGATATGGACTTTAGTTGGTAGTAATATTAATACTTTAACTATGTTCTTCCATAATTGGTTAAAAATGTTTTACAAAAACGCAAGGTGTTTGTCATGGGGTATTGTATTGTAGCTCTGTATGATGTTATGCATGTTTGTTTTTTAAGTTCATAACTTTTTACTATACACTTAGTGTTTATGTATGTTCATGTAAGAATGATATGCTTCAATAAATTGTTTTTAAAATGAAAGAAAAAAATTTTACTCTGTTATTTGACACATAAATGTATACATTGATTTTGCCATCACTGTTTATTTTACCTGTATTCATTTAGAAACTATGCACCTTAGTCTTTTTATGTTTTATCTGTGTATCTTCTATTAACATCATTTATCTTTTCACATAGTATGTAACTTCTTTCTAAGCTCTTTAAATCATTTTGTTCTTCTTTAAAGGCTGAATATCCCAGCTAAACTTTATATGTCTGCACTTATATTTAACTCCATGTTTATTGGAATGAATGTGAACAACAATCTTTACTTTTCACAATTTTTAATTATGATCTTCACATTGATTCATTTTTTATTTCACTGTGTTTTCTTTCAGGAGATTTTTCAAGAAGATTTCATAACCACCATATTTCCTGAGTTTGGAACATTGGAGAATATTTTCCTGTTGCTTTTTATCTTGGATATTAGCCTGGATAAAATAATATTTGGGCCATATTCTTTTAAATTCACCGCTTAATCTTTCATTGTCCGATTGTGGAGCTTTTCAACCATGGCACTGTTGACACATGGGGCTGTGTATACACTATTATGTGTATACTTTTAATCTATGTGAAGAATTTTTTCTTTATTCAAAATTATAATGGCAGTTTGAGATTATTTATGACTCCCATGAAGGGAAAGATTGTGTTTGTAAATTAATCTATTCTTCTGGGTGTGATACCCTTTGTATTAGATTCAGCTAGAGTGGACTTGATGGTATTCTCTTGCTCACATATGGTGATTCTTGCAATGCAAGAAATTATAACAATGAGGTGGAGCCAGTGGCCACTTGACAGTTTTTGGGTAGGGAGGGGATGAGCGGTTGAAATACAGGGGCTTCTTTGGGAGTTGGAGGTTGTCCTGAGTACTGTTGTGGCAATGGATGTAGGCCATTTTAAATCAGCACACACCACTCAGAACTGAGTGGGAGAGAGTGTGGTCTACAGTGTGAACTGTGGTCTGTGGTTGGTGGCAAGGCTCCAGGATGTGTGGGTTCATTGAGGTTGGTGGGCCACACTGTGGGAGATGTTTGTGTGGGATGTGGTAGGAGGTGTGGGAGGTGGGCAACATGGGAATCCCAGTGGGTTCCGTGTAATATTTTAGGTAATCTAAGCACCTCTTAAAATATATGTATATATATATATATAAATAACATTTTTGTAAGCAAATACACATATATTCACATATATTTATATATCATTATGCAAATGTTTGTATGTATTGTGAGAATTTTGATTTTTACCCATAATAAAAAAAAAAAAAAAAAAAGAAAAAAAAAATTACCTGTGAAAATTAGGGCTTTGATTCGACCATGTCAGTAATGCATGACTCAAGTTGAGTCCATGCCCCTTGAAGGGGTGATATAAACAGATACTCAC
The DNA here is from genome assembly GCA_026826555.1 of Tolypeutes matacus. Lineage (NCBI taxonomy): Eukaryota > Metazoa > Chordata > Mammalia > Cingulata > Chlamyphoridae > Tolypeutes > Tolypeutes matacus. The sequence continues at coordinate 2,023,988 of JAKSZT010054457.1, forward strand.
TTAAGAAGACACACAGAAAAGGAGAGAAATTTGTCATTTTTGATCCTGTGGCCCTGGGGAAAGACAAGCCATTTGCTTGATAGCTTATAGAGACTGTTGGGAAGACAACCAAGACTGATATAGAAAGCCTGGAAAGAAATGAGCCCTATGCCAGGAGAGAGAGAAAACCCTGAGAGACAAGTCTTATTCCAGTCTGCAGTTGAGAATTAGGAAGCCCTAAGAGATGAGCCCTACCAGGACAGAGAGGACTTGAAGCCCTGAGGGAAAGGAGGAGCTAGGCAGAGATCAGCGACCATTTTGCTTGAACACAAGACAACTGATTTTGATGAGAAAGTACCCTTGAGCTGGACTCTTTATGGCCTTGTAACTATAAACTTTTACACAAAATAAATATTTTTTATAAAAGCCAACAGATTTCTGGTGCTTTGCATCAGTACCCCTTTGGCAGACTAATAAAGGCTGGATAATTATTTTATGTGGTGTGCTTTCCTGTATAATGTAAGATAATTAGTAGCATTCTTAGCCTGTACCATCTAGATGCCAGTAGCACTCACCCCCGGTCATGACAAATAAAAATGCTCCAGACATTGTCAAATGTCCCTGATGAAAATGTTGCTCTTGGTTAGTACCACTGCTATATCATTTCATGAGACCTGGTGTTGCTAAGGAAAGATCAATATGTTTTCATATTTTTCTCCATTTACTATTATGTGTATACTTTTAATCTATGTGAGGAAGTCTTTCTTTATTCTAAATTATAGTAAGTTTAGATAGTTTATATCTCAAATATGATGGACTTTTCCTGAGTTTTGTTCATACCAATGTGCTTTAGTTTCACAAATTTACATCTCCCTTTATTTTGAGATTTTTCTTCTATTAAATCTTTGAATGACCTTTACTGTTCTCTTTTTCATAACTCCAATTATACTTATGTTAGACATATGTTATTTGACTGCCATATCTATAAACTTATCTATATTTAAATTAATTTCTATTTTTTTCCTTTTGGTATGTATTTCTGTGATTTTTCTTGGTAAATAGCTATGGGCATAAAAATATCTCTTGGTGAAAGCCAAGGTCAGTTTTAACTCTTGGCATACAGTTAGACACCTTATATATTTAGTTTAATGGATATTGGTTTAGTCATTTTAGTGTTTCAGTGTATTATATAAAATAATATATGATATATAATTTTATTTTGTTTTGTTTTTTAATAACTTTGCTAAACACCTCCAAAATTGGTTTCAGGTTATTATTTTACGTCTTTTATTTGACAAATTTTCTCTTCAGGCTGTGTTTGAAAGTCAAAATAATTGGTCAGTGAAAAAAAAAAAACAACAACAAAAAAGTATATCTGCCTCAACCTTCTTTCAGGTTCTTTCTACTCTCCCATGTAACAATTATTCCCATAGAACAATACCCTAGAATGTTTCTTTTAAAATCACTAATTTGTGAATGGATATTAATGAATTATTGGAATAATTTTTAGTAGTATTATACTTGATTATTGACTTTAAAATTTCACAGTCATAAAAATCATAGCATTCATAAAAGTGCTATATGCATAGAACTTCTTCCTACAACAATTTAATTGTACCCCTCTCCCCCACATTATCTTGATTCTCTGAATAGCAAAATTAGTATGAAATTAAGAGGGATATCTGATTCTACTATAGTTTATCTATGAAGACAATACCTTTTAGAAATTTAAGAAAAAGCCATGTGAATCATTATTCTGAATTTTCCTACTTTCTTAAAACTGCTTAAGATAGCAGTTCTTATTATTTGCATAAAAATTATCTCATTTTTTATTTTATTTATTTATTAGGGCATTATTAAACTTTATGATTTGTAAATGAAATGCTGTCCTGTTCTCAGAAGAAATATTAAGGTGTTAAAATATATTTTAAAAGTGAATTAAAATTGTTTTGGTTTCAGCACTAGCTGTCCTTGAATGTGTTTAGAGGTTTCAGAGGTATTATAGCATTATCTTGTATAATTTTAAACAAGTTTATTTTGGAAATTAATTATTTATACTTTAGTATAGTAGCTAATTTTGAGTCTGTGGTGAACAGTAATGATCTTTTCCCCTCCCTCCTCAACTTTAGTACTCATCTTAGTGGCATTGTCTTTGCTGTAAAGTGAACACAATGAATAATAAAAAATTCTTACTAAGTATTTATCGTGGATGTACATAATATCCAAATCACAAGTAGTTGTATAAATTAGGACAATTAAACTCATAAAATCTTTAGCTATTTCCCTTTCAAATTAGACAGAGAGCAACCAAGAGAAGAAAGAATAATTTTCCATAAAATTAATGAGACACAAATAATCCATCTTTAAAATTACTGCAAGAAAAAAAATTGCCATGGGATATTGAACAGAGTGATTTGTAGGAAGATGTGGAGCCAATATTTTCTCTGTTGTGTGAAATCTCTTAAGATTTAAAACTAGATTTTTACCCATCATTCCCTGTAGTATCTGCAAGCCACAGGCCTTGCCACATCTGCAAGCTGCAAGCCTTGCCTTAGCCTCGCCTGCAAGGCATAACCCCCTCCCCCATTCCCCCCTTCCCTCTCTCCCACTTCCTTGTTCCTCCTCACCAATCAGAGCTCTCGCCCCAGTTATTGACTTATTTGGACAACCTTGCTTCACCCCCTACCGTTGTTCCCAATTCTGCCCTCCTGCTAGGGCAACACCGAGCCACCCTATAGCAATCTTCCACCCCTGGCTAGAGGACCGCCCCGTTTCCTACAATGTATATATACGTTGCACCTCCCCAATAAAGCTCTCTCGCTCTCTCTTCTTTTTCTTCCCCCGCACTCAGAGGACTCGAGTTTTTTTTTCACGCGCGGTCCTTACCAGATACCCCCCACACCCACACCGTGAAGACCAGAGAGCCCCTGACGCCACTCTCTGACAACTTCTTCACCCCCGCCGTTCCCGGAGTGCACACCGGATGGCCCACAACGAGCTCGTGTCGCTCCCCGGGCTGTAGCAGGGCTGATCACCCTCAGGCTTGGGAACAAAGCGACAATTCCCATTATACTGAAATGAAGGTTGTAGTCAAACATAAATTTTGTGACACTTTGACTCCTTTCAATGGAGACATTTTGCATATTTATAAGTAATTAAATGGTAATTTATCAGAAACTACTCTAATTATCTTAGGTTTTAAGTTACTTAGAAAGTAGGATATAATCTGACGCATCAGTCTTATCATTCCTATTACAGAGATTATAAGAGGACCAAGAGAAAGTTTTTAAAAATGTAGTTATAGTAGAGAGTCAATTGAAAATCATCAGTGTTCATGATTACAGATATCTCTATAGGTAAACTATTAAATGCATTTTTTTTTCTCATAAAGTCACTGATTAAAGTCACAATATGACAGAAAATGAGAAATAACAGAAGACACAGCTTTGGACAAACTGGAGATCCCCACCCAATAATCCACCACCAACAACCTGACCTGTTTTGATGATAGTTCTTCTCTTCTGCAATTAAGAGTAATTTAAAGATACAATTTGAGTAATGCATCCATATTGAATATGAAATGCTTGAAGAAATGTGTACTAGAGAAATGTTTTAAAATGTTATGATAGTCTATTAATAGATAAAGAACATAATGTAGATAATTTTCTTAATGATGAATATTTTTGAGTGCAACTATATTCAAACTGTTTACTCTGTTTTTGGAGACTGACAGGCATTTCCTGTATGTTCAATTGCAGCTTTATCAACCAACACTTTTATTTTATACCAGTTTGGCTTTTAAGGTAGAAAATGTACAGACTTTGTGATTGTATGGATCAGTGAAGATATTATTTTGGTGAAAACTCACCAAAAAACATATATGTGCGACAACCAGCAAGATGGTGGCAGAGTAAGGAGCTCCTAGAGTCAGCTCCTGCTACAGGGCAGTTAGTAATCACCCAGCGCTACCTAAAACACATATTTGGGGGCTCCAGGAGATCAGAAGAGCATCCTGAAACATCCTTGAAAGTATGGAAGGAAGAGACTGTCCATTTGCAGAGAAGATTAGTAAGGAAGAGCACTCCACACCATGGAGGCTGGTGCCCAACCTCCAGGGTAGCACAAGCCACCTCGGGAACTATTCCACAGCTGGAATTGGAAACTCCACTTCCCAAAAAAGGGAGAGGAAGAGATGGTTGGGCACCAACTTCAGCTAATGGTTAGTAAACTCAGCGGGCTAAAGAATAACCCTAAGAACAGCTAAAGTTTGAACATGTCCAAGTCAGAAAGTGGCCGGTAGTGGCCATTTTGACTCTGTCCCCAGCTTTAAGGGAAGCCGGGGTGACTGAAAATCACAGTGCTCTAGTAGGAACAACTTCTTTCCATCCAGATTGGATTGCAACTCTAACCTAAGCCCCAGCCCATCTCTGGCAGGGAGGAACATGGGGGCACCTGCTCCAGCCTCTCAGGGAAAATACAGGCCATGCCATGGTGCTGGTGATCATTCTACTCTGACTGAGCAAGCCACTTCGGGAGCTGTTCTGTGGCTGGAGTTGAAAGCTCCAGTTCCCCAAAACAGGGGAGAGATAGATGGGTGGCCATGGACTTCAGCTACTGATTAGTAAATTCAGCTGGCTGAAGTATAACCTAAGAACAGCTAAAGTTTGCACCTGTCTGGGTCAGAAAGAGGCCAGTAGCTACCATTTTGACTCTGCTCCCATTATGAGGGTAAGGAGGGCTGATTGAAAATCACAGTGACAGTAGGGACCGGCTACTTTCACCCAGATTGGCCTGCAGCCCTAGCCTAGGCTTCAGCCCCACCTCTAGCAGGGAGGAGGCTGGCAGGCCCTGCACCAACCTCTCTGGGTTACTGCAGGTACATTCGGCTGGCACAGACTGAATAGTCAGAATTCTACTGAGGTAACTGCGGTCATTTTGGACCCTCATAGCATAAACTGCTGCCACACCTGCAGCTCCATTCCCGCCCCAGGCAGGGGAGGAAAGGGTGTGAAGCTTCATCAGTCTCTCCAGGCAACTAGAGTTTAGGCCTGCATGACTTGGATTATTACACATGGCTGTGGTTCTGTCCTTACCCCTGGCAAAGGAGTAAGTTAGGAGAAGCTTTATCTGTCCCTTGGGCAATGTGGGCAGCTTGAACCTCTACAGCTTATAGCACCAACTACATCCTTGGCTGCTACTACACAACAGGCAAGGGAGAAAGGACAAAAAAACCCTAAAATAAAAAGAGAAACTGCACCCAGAATAAATACATCTAGTAAGCCAGATGCCAGGATACCAACAAAAAATTGCAATCCATACCAAGAAACAGGAAGATATGGCCCAGTTAAAGGCACAAGATAAGCCTCCAGATGACATAAAGGAATTGAGACAACTAATAATAGATGTTCAGACAAATCATTTTAATAAATTCCATGAGATGGTTAAAGAGATTAAGGATATTAAGAAGACATTGGATGAGCACAAAGAAGAACCTGAAAGCATACATATAAAAATAGCAGATCTTATGGAAATGAAAAGCACAATAAATGAAATAAAAAATACACTAGGGAAGCGGCTGAGGCTCAATCAGTAGGGCTCCCGTTTACCATATGGAAGGCCCCGGGTTTGGTTCCTGGGTCCTCCTGGTGAAGGCAAGCCCGCCCGCAGGGCGTGGTTAGCTGACCCAACGAGCACAAGCAGCAAGGGGGGGACAAATGAATAAATAAAAAAAAAAAAAAATCTTAAAAAAAAAATACACTAGAATCATATAATTGCAGATTTAAGGAGGCAGAAGAAAGGATTGGTAAGCTTGAAGATATGGCCTCTGAAAGTGTACATACAAAAGAACTGATGAAGAAAAGAATGGAAAGGATTGTCATTTAGTCTCAGGGAACTAAATGACAGCTAGAGATGTGCAAACATATGTGTCATGGGTGTCCCAGAAGGAGAAGAGAAGGGAAAAGGGGCAGAAGCAATATTTGAAGAAATAATGGTAGAAAATTTCCCAACTCTATTGAAGGGCATGGATATCCATGTCTAAGAAGCACAACGTTACTCCTATCCAAATCAATCTGAATAGAGCAACTCTGAGACACATACTAATCAGAATGTCAAATGCCAAAGACAAAAAGAGAATTCTGAGATTAGCAGTGGAAAAGCAATGCATAACATATAAGGGATACCCCCCAAAAATTAAGTGCCAATTTCTCATTAGAAACCATGGAGGCAAGAAGACAGTGGTATGATATATTTAAGATACTGCAAGAGGAAAACTTCCAGCCAAGAATCTTATATCCAGTGTATTAGTCAGGGTTCTCTCAGGAAACAGAATCAGCAGGAGATATCTGTCAATAATATGAAATTTTAAGAGTCTCTCACGCGACCGTGGGGATGCACAAGTCCAGGTTCTGCAGGCAGGCTGTAAACCAGTGGCTCCGATGAAAGCCCGATGAAAAGTCGTTGATGAGTTTCTGGGAGAAGTTGCCTGTCCAACGATGAGCTGGGAAATTCTCTCTGAATGTTGAAATCACTTCTGCTTTTAAGTCATTCAACTGATTGGATAAAAGCGCCACCCATTGATGATGTAATCTCCCTGATTAATGCAGATGTAATCAGCCATCCACGCAGTAAACTCACTGATGATTGAAGTCCATAAATGCTCTTGTATTACAATTAGCCCAGTGCTTGCTGGAACAAACACCTGGACACAATTACCTGGCCGAGTTGACACATTAGCCTAACCATCACAGTCCACCCCTTGTCAACTCGTCAATCATACACATTACTCTAAACCATACTTAGTCTCTAAGTAAAAACAATAACAGACAAGCGTACATATATATTTCCGCCTAACAATGTTCAACTTCCCTGCATACAACCGGAACGCATTAATTCCCCACAGAACAGGGTGCAAGTCCTTGGATGATAGTCACTTTTAAGCTCAACATCCTTAAATATTATGATGTGGGATTAATACAATTTTTCATGATAGGGGAAAAGATTGGGGAAGAAAACAAAGAAATTCATTTTGTGTACACATACAGTCATACTTATAACGAAACATGGATGAAGGGTTCATGATCATTACAGTCTTCATTTCTGTAACTGGTCATGTGGTCGAAGTTCATATTTATGACTACCTTCTTCCACTACCCATTCCATGTTCCCGTTACCTTCAGAAAGCACTTCAGCTGGCCGTGGTTCTTTGCCTGGTGGGGTGACCCAAACTTTCATTCCCGAAGGTTCTGGGCCATTGTTAGTCCTGCTTGAATTGGTTTGTTGCAATTTTCCATTGACTTTAATCACAGGGCATGGCAGGACTAGGAGACACCCTAGAGGATCTCCTGCATTCCAGGCAAACTCTTCTTTACCTCTGTTATATAGATGTAGTCTTATTTCCCCTTGATAGTCAGGATCAATCACCCCAGCCAGTACAGTAATTCCCTTCTTTGCCTGTTGATTCACAGGTAAGAGGAGCCCAAAGTGGCCAGGTGGCAGTCTTAACTTCCAGTTCAATGGAATCACTGTTATGTTCCCTGGTGGCAGCACTCCTCCTCTTGGGACTAAAACCTGTAGACCAGCAGAGCTTAAGGTTTCAGGGACAGGAAGCAAAAATTTTCCTAGTGGGTCACTAGGGGTAATAGTGAGTGGTGCCACTCCCATTTCCACCCCTTGATTCCTGGACCCATGAATCCTGGCTATGGGAGAAACAGCACCATAGAGAGGACGCTGATTCAGAGCATACATAGCCTCCTGGAGAACATTGCCCCAGCCCTGCAAGGTATTGCCGCCTAGTTGGCACTGTAATTGAGTCTTCAAAAGGCCATTCCACCGTTCTATTAATCCAGCTGCTTCAGGGTGATGGGGAACATGGTAAGACCAGTGAATTCCATGGGCATGTGCTCATTCGCGCACATCATTTGCTGTGAAATAGGTTCCTTGATCAGAAGCAATGCTGTGTGGAATGCCATGGCGGTAGATAAGACATTCAGTAAGTCCACGGATGGTAGTTTTGGAAGAAGCATTGCATGCCGGAAATGCAAACCCATAGCCAGAGTATGTGTCTATTCCAGTTAAAACAAATTCTATTCTGTGTGCTGTTTGAATCTGTCTTTCATTGCAGTAACCACGCCTACCTTGCCTTTGGCAATTAACTGCTGATACTTGACTTTTACCGGGCCTTGATCCGATCATCCCCATAATATTTAAGGATTCCAATTCCATTACAGCCCCCCCCCCCTACAGTAATATCTGGACTGCAGAGAAGAGCAACCACAGAGCTCTTCAGAGAAGATGGAGTTAGTCTTACAAATTTATTCCTCACAGTCCTGGTTAAAGGTGTGTCCTCTGGACCTTCCAGGGGTGGGTGGGCAGTTCTCAAGTGGTAAATCCATTCTAGCATTCCAATCTCTCTAAGCCTTTGAATCCCCTCATCTACTGTATACCACGGCAAATCAGGCATCTCAACATCAGACATGCTAGGCCATCGTTTGTTCCATGCTTCAGTCAGCCACCCAAACAAACTGTTAGAGCCCTTTCTAGCCCCTCGAGCTACAGCGTTGAATCCAGAATTTCTGCTTAGTGGGCCCATATCAATAAATTCAGCCTGATCCAACCTTATATTCCTTCCACCATTATCCCATACCCTTAGTATCCATTCCCACACATATTCCCCTGATTTCTGTCTATATGAGTTGAAAAACTCATGCAGTTCTTTCAGAGTATAGCCTACTTCCTCATGGGTCACACTTTGTATTTCACCTTTGGGGGCTTGTTGTGATTTTAATCTAGTAATGGGTCTCGAAGACAAGAGGGGTGGGGGCACTGGGTAAGGAGAACGATTAGAGATGTCTTGCAGGCTACTGACCTGAGGGCATTCCTTGGCATTTTCTTCTGGTGAGACAGGATTATTCTCTTCAAGCAGGGGTTGGAAGACAGATTCCTCAGGGCAGACTGGAAGTTGGACCATGCATGCTGGAGATTGGTTGGTACCTGCTGGGAGGAGGTACAGACTCTATGGGGCAAGGTGGAGGCTGGATGATACAAGGTTTAGAAGGTGTGGTCTCCACAGGCAGTCCATCACAGGTTTATCTGGTAAAGTCTCAGCAGAATTTAGGGTTCCAATGTCTCCACCAATATTATCATCATCCCATATGTCTCTGTCCCAATCCTCAATGTTCCACTCCTTTCCAATCAATGCCTTCACTTTAATTGCAGAAACCCTGTGAGGCTGAGATTGTAGTTTCCTCTGTAATTCTGCTACTCGTACAATGAGAGACTGGGTTTGATTCTCAGATATCTCAAGTCTATGGCTACAGGAGACAAGATTTTCTTTCAAGGCACACATAGAAACTTTCATATCATTCATGCGGCATTTAAGTTTCAAATTTGAAGACTTTAGCTCATCCCTTTCTTTTGTAACTATATCCAGAGTATCTAGGAGGAGCCAGACAACATCATTATATTTTTTTACTCCACAAAATTCTGTTAAAGTGTTGAAAACACTCTCACCCAGATCCTTGCTTCTTATAAGTGTGGAAGGAGGGGAATCCAATGATGCTATTTTGCGTATTTCTATTGCCAGCTCACGCCATGGACTGTTAGCAACTTCATTATTGGAAAGGGAGTCATTAGTACCCATGAGTCCAATTAGAGTGGAGAGCCACCTCAGACATCCCATGTTTAAGACTCTCTTCCTCAAGAACCACTCCCGGTACCAGCTGTATTAGTCAGGGTTCTCTCAGGAAACAGAATCAGCAGGAGTTACCTGTCAATAATATGAAATTTTAAAAGAGTCTCTCACGCGACCGTGGGGATGCGCAAGTCCAGGTTCTGCAGGCAGGCTGTAAACCAGTGGCTCCGATGAAAGCCCGATGAAAGGTCATTGATGAGTTTCTGGGAGAAGTTGCCTGTCCAACGATGAGCTGGGAAATTCTCTCTGAATGTTGAAATCACTTCTGCTTTTAAGTCATTCAACTGATTGGATAAAAGCGCCACCCATTGATGATGTAATCTCCCTGATTGATGCAGATGTAATCAGCCATCCACACAGTAAACTCACTGACGAGTGAAGTCCATAAATGCTCTTGTATTACAATTAGCCCAGTGCTTGCTGGAACAAACACCTGGACACAATTACCTGGCCGAGTTGACACATTAGCCTAACCATCTCATCCAGCAAGATTGTCTTTCAAAAATGAGGGTGCGTTTAGAATATTCACAGATAAACAGAAACTGAGAGGGTTTGTAACTTAGAGACCAGGTTTGCAGGAAATACTGAAGAGTGTGCCACAGTCTGAAAAGAAAATACAGGAGAGAGAGTTTTGGGACAGAGTCTAGAAATGAAGATTATATTAGTAAAAGTAACTGAAAGTCTCAAAAGAGTGGTGAAAAAAAAAAATGACAGATAAAACCCAAAAGTCAAAATGGGTGAAATAGGAAGTGACTTTACAGTAATAACATTGAATGTTAATGGATTAAACTCCCCAATCAAAAGACAAAGACTGGAAGAATGGATAAGGAAATATGAGCCACTTCTATGCTATCTGTAAGAGACTCACCTTAGACCCAAGTATAGCAATAGATTGAAAGTGAAAAGCTGGGAAAAGATATTCCACACATTCAGTAACAACAACAAAAAAAAAAACAAAATAAAACAAACAAACAAAAAAAATCTGGAGAACCTATACTTACATTAGATGAAATAGACTTTAAAATATACTAGTAATGTGCAATCTGAGGAGGAAATCATTTTTAAAAATTCCATTTACAACAGCAACTAAAAAAATCAAATATTTAGGGATAAACCTAATCAATGATGTAAAGCACTTGTATTCAGAAAGCTACAACTCATTGTTAAAAGAAATTTTAAAATGTCCTAAATAATTGGAAGAACATTCCATGCTCACAGATTGGAAGACTAAATATCATTAAGATGTCAGTTCTACCCAAACTGATATACAGATTCAATGCAATCCCAATAAAAATTCCACCAGCAATTTTTAAATAAATGGAAAACATGATTGCCAATTTATTTGGAAGGATAAGGAGTCCCAAATAGCCAGAAACATCTTAAATAGGAAAAGTGAAGTCGGAGGACTTTCACTTCCAGACTTTAAATCATATTACCTCCTTAAAGTGGTAAAAACAGCTTGTTACTGCCATAAAGACACATAGACCACTGGAACCAAATTGATGTTAAAAAACAGACTCTCACATCTATGGTCAAGTGATATTCTGCAAGCCTGTCAAACCCACCCAGCTCGGACAGAGCAGTCCATTCAACAAATGGTGCTGAGACAACTTGATATCCATAGCGAAAAGAAGGAAAGAGGACCCCTATCTCACACCATATACAAAAATTAACTCAAAATTGATCAAAAACTTAAATATAAAAGTAAAAACTATAAAGCTTCTGGAAGAAAATGTAGAGAAATATCTTCAAGATCTGGTAGTGTGTGGTGGATTCTATAGAAGATAAGAGAAGGACTGAGATGGACTACTGATGTTTAATGTATGTAGAAGTTTTAATTAACTTTATTGTAAAAGTGTGGAAATGTATAGAGTTGATAGTAACACATTATAGTGAGTAACAGCTGGTTTATAAATCAGAATGTGGCTGAAAATGGTAGTCTAGGGATGTAAATGCCAATTGAAAGAAAGCTAGAGAATAATCTAGGGACTGAATAACACAGTAAACCCAGAGGGGGATGAGAATTGTGGTTGATGGTACAGATGCAAGAATGTACTTTGTGAGCTAGAGCAGATGTACATCACTATTGTGGGGTGGTGGGAACGTGGAGAAGCATGGGAAAAGTACAACTGGAGTGACCTATGGACTATGATTAATAGTGATAAGGTAATATTCATGCATCTAAGCCAAAGATGTACTGTGTTGATAATAGCAGAGTATGGAAAAAGTGTGCCAAATGTATGCTGTGGACCTGGTAATAGTCTGGTGATATTATCTCAAAATCTGTAACAAATATTTCACCACGGTGTTTTGTGTTGATAGGGGGATGCTATATGGTAATCTTGCACATGTGCATGATTGTTTTGTAAGTTTAACAACTTCTGTCATAAAAATATATTTAAAAAGTAATAATAGGGTGGGTTGGGGGGAAATACACCAAATGGAAGATAAGGACTATAGTTAGTAGTAAGATTTTGATGATCTTCATTCATCATTTGTAACAAATGTCTCATAACAATGCAAGATGTTGGTAGTGGGTTGATGTATGGGACCCCTGTTTGAAGTTATGCATGTTTGCTTTGTATGCTCACAACTTTTAGTGTACACTTATTGTTTATGTATGTTCATATATAATTGATATAAAAAATTAATAATAATAGGGTAGGTTGAGGGAAAAATACTCCAAATATAAGATACTTTGGTTGGTAGTAATATTTTGGTAGGATGCTCTTTAATCATTAGTTAAAAATGTTTCACAACAATGCAAGGTATTGTTGGTAGGATGAGATATGATGTCCCTGAATGATATTATGCATATTTGTTTTTAAGTTCACAACAATTACTATACACATTGTTTATGTACGTTTATGTATGTGTGATAAACTTCAATAAATTTTTAAAAAATCATAAAAAAATATGTGCATAAAGAACAAAATCAGACAAAGGGATATGGCTTATAAAGTCACTGGTGTAGGTTAGAGATAGACTAAAAGCTAGAAATAAAAAAAGAAAAGAAATATAGAGATTGAGTTGTAGTAGTAATGATTAACACCACTATAACATAGCATCATGGAAATATTTTTGGATTAACTAATTTGAATTAACTAATTAAGTAGTTCTTTTACATTCTGTAGCATATGCTGATTCCAGCAAATTAAACTATAGACTTTTAGTTATTCTAGCAATGGAAGAACTTTTATCATTGATGTGGAGGTGGTGGCCACCGGTGTGAGGGGAGGGAGTGGGAAAAATAGGTGTAATATGGGAGCATTTTCAGGACATTGGAATTGTCCTGCATGACGTTGCAATGACAGATACAGGCTATTCTATATCTTTCAAAACTTACAAAATTGTGCAGGAGAGCGTTTAAACTATAATGTTAAGTGTAATCCACATTTAGTGGCAATGCTCTAATATGTGTTCATCAATTGTAATGAATGTACTACACTAATGAAGGATGTTGTTAATGTGGGAAAGTGTGCGAGGGGGAGAGAGGGAGGTATATGGGAATCCCTTTTATTTTTTATGTAACGTTTATATAATCTAAGTATCTTTTTTAAAAAAATTAAAAAGTATATTTTAAAAAGTTAAAAAATAAATACAGTCATCAGAGAGTTTTTATTTTATAAAGGACATTGTATAATTAGAAGTAGGCTGCATATTTCTGGGATAACCAGCAACCAATAAATCTCAGAGAACAGAAAAAAAAAAAAAGCTTAGATTTTGGGAAGATGGTGGAGTAGGAAGCACCAGGAATCAGTCCCTCCACCAAAACAACTACTAAACAGGCAGGAACTCTCTGAATTAACTGTTTCAAAACTCTAGAGTCCAGTAGAACACTGTACCGCATCCAAGCAAGAGCAGGAGGAAGAGGCTGGTAAATTGCGGTATATATCAGTAAATTGCTCTCTCAGAGAAAAACAATGTGTTATGTACAAGGGAGTCACAATTAGAGTAAGTGCCAATTTCTCATCAGAAATCATGGATACAAGAAGGCAGTGGGTTGAAATACTTAAAGTGCTGTGAGAAAACAACTGCTAACCAAGAATTTTATATCTGGTGAGACTTTCTTACAAAAATGTGTGGGAGATAAACAAAAGCCTGCTATACAAGCAATGGTCAAGGGAGTTCTTCAGACTGAAAGGAAAAGATACCACTCAGTTCTTCAAAGTGGCATAACGAAATAAAGACCTCCAGTAAAGGTAAATGCCAAAACTATTGTATTTTTTTAACTACACTTCTTACTTCCTACAAGTACTAAAATGCAAATGCATAAACAGTTATATAGTCCATGATTTTATACATACAATGTACAAAGATATAATTTGTAACAAGTACAAAAATGTGGGGGAACAGAGAGATATAGGAAGTGTATAAATGTATGGTATTGAAGTTAGGTTGGTATCTAATCAAATATGATTGTTATATATTTAGGATGTTAATGTTTAAGCCAATACAAAACAAAATAAATCAGAACAAAAGCTTAATTTCTGCTTATGCTACATGTCCAACATGGGTTAGATGGAAATATCTATTGTACCTTAACCTCACTCAGGAATCCGCAACTGTGAGAAAGTCTACATTGCTGTTTTCCTGATTGCCAAGGCAGAAAAAAGGAAAGTGTTAAATTGTTAATTGAAACTTAAGCCTTCAACCCAGAAGTGACAGATCACTTCTGCTTATATTACTATGGCCAATGAAAGTCATGTGGCCATATCCAATTTCAAGTGGGCAAGTACAATCTTACCATGAACCTAGAAAGAAGAATCAAAAATATTTGTAGAAAACACTAATGACTGATTTAACCTAACTTTTTGACAAATAATTTGTTAATTATCCTTCTCAATGAAAATATACTCCCCTTTCATCAATGGAGGTGACCACATTCAGTCATATTATCAGGCTCAAATTCTAACTTCTTTGCATTTTCTGAGTTATTTTCTTTAACAGGGTATCATGCACAGTAGATGCTGCATCAACTCCAGATGTGACACTTCTTGAAAGACTTATTAATGAAAAAGGCAAACTTACCTGTTATCATATATCCAATATACAATAGCCATACAAAAACAATGTCACACACAAAAATTATAGAAGATGCTAGTATGTAACATTTTGCAACCCTTGTGGTTAAGCACTTTAGGAACACTCAAATGGAGTCGAATAGTACTCTATAATTAAGAATTAATTTCATTCCAGAGAGTGTATTCACAGTTTTTCTCCTTGGACCCCAGTGTCTTCCTATAAGAGAATCTTTATTTTCCACTATCTTATTTAATTTCTATGGCCTTCAGGAAGGCTAGACATCTTTCTCAATTCACTTCCATGTATGATTCAGGCACAAAGAGTTGTTTTACTTCTTAGAGTTGTTTTACTTCTTAGATCATCATAGACTCTTAAATCATCATAGAAAAGAGTGGAGTTCTTTTGGCATGAAATTTGTTTGATTCTAGTCACCTCTATATGACAATAGTTAAATTAATAGTTCTTTTCTAGCCTAATTTCTTAGATCTTTTCATTCTATGTTTCTCTCCATTTCATTCTAACACCTTAATTGCACGTATCTTGAACTTTGTGGGCTATGTGAGAGAACTATTCATTTAGTCTCATTTTCCTGAGGGATTTTATTTAATTGAAAAGATTTTCTGGGCATCCCACCCTTAGATGAACCTTTATACTGGGATATCTAATTAATTCAGAGTTTTTTAAACCACAAGGTGATCCTAAATCCTTGATTTAATCTTTGTTAGGAAGCTCAGTTGTAATTGTCCTTTTTTGCTCAAAATATTTCTTATTTACACAATTTACTGTTTCATATTGAGAAAAAGTTGTGTATTACAAACCTACAAGAATCTCAATTTCAAGATTCGCTGTCTTCCCTCCATTCTTGTGTGCACAGTGGTTGACTGTAGCTTGGCTGTTTTCTGTTTTCAAGCCGAGAGCTGTCTTCATTCGCCAAGGCTGCTATGACAAACACCACACAATGGGTTTTCTTAAAGAACATGAATTTATTGTTTCATAGGTTTGGAGGCTGGAAGTCCAACATCAGGGTTTTGGCAGGACTTGCTTTTCCCAAAGTCTGTAGCACACTGGCAATCCTCCCTTACATGGCAATTTCTGTCCCCTTGTGTCTGGCCTCTGATTTCTGCTGACTTCTGGCTTCTACTGACTGTGTCTGGATTTCCTTTGCTTATAAGGACTCCAGTCACATGGATTAGAGCTTACCCTGGTGCAATTTGGCCTCATCTAAAGAGGCTCTTCAAAGGTCCTACTCACAAATGACTCCACAACCTAACTAATAATAACATCTTCAAAGGCCCTATTTACAAATGTGTTCACAACCACAGGATTAAGGGTTAGAACTTGAAAATATCAGTTTTTGCAGGGCATGATTCAATATCCAATAAGCTACAGGTTAAATTAAGTATATTTTGAGTCCTCCACTTTATTGTAGGTGACCATGTTACCAAATTTTGCCACTGTATAGCATCAATCACCATCATCCCACATCATTTCCTCATTGCTGCTATTTTATTCTTAAGGTGATGCCACATATTTTAGTTATTATTTTTTATTGGGTTTATACCATCACTGCATCTTTACCGATTTATTTATCAGTTAGGATAGGCTAGGTTATTTTGAGGTAACACATAACCAGACCCAAATTAGGGACTTAAATAGAGTCAACAAACGTTTTCTGTAAAAGGGCAGATGATAAATATTTTAGCCTTTGCTGGAGGTATGGTCCCTGTTGCAATTACACAACTCTGCTGTTGTAGAGAAAAAGCAGCCATAGGCAATATGTAATCCAATGGGCATGACTGTGTTCAGTAAAACTTTATGTATGAAAAAAATTAAAAGCAAGTGGGCTGGATTTGGCCTGAGGGCTGTAGTGTGCTGACCCTTGACTTAAAACATCAAAGGTTTGTTTTTCACTCATACTATAGTTCTACCACAGTTCAGCTCAGAGGCTTTGTTTTATGTCTTCCTCACTCGGAACTCGGGTTGAGAACGCTTCAATTACAGTTTATTCAGCTTAAGGAAATCACATGGTCACTCCTAATATCAGAGGGAATGGCAGGGTAGCTCTTTCATGTGCTAGGAAAGGAGGAAAAGTGAAATATTTAGTAAATAACACTAATGACACCACAATTATTGCATTGTCTAATAATGCTAGTGTCTTAATATAAGTAATTATTAGGTATTATTATAGACCTAGTAAGGATTCCTTCGTCTCAAATACAATGTAAGTTGTATAAGGGCAGAAGCATTGTTTTCATTTCTGTATCTTTAGCCTCCATCCAAGGGAATAATAAAACTTCTCAGGTCTGTATAGCAGGTAAACAGTCCAATTTGGAGCCAGATGCCTAAACTTAACTCCCTTGGAAATGAGGAAATAAAGGTGCTAACTCCTTTTATGTTTATATTTGAGAGAGATGGCTTCCAGGTTCAGGAGAAAGATATTCCTGGGTTGTTGTAAAGCTGGCAAAAGACTTATGAGCTTATGAAAAGATTTGCATATATCTCAGTGGGGCAGGAAAGGATTTACAAATATAGGTTTTTTAAAGAATGCCCTAGGAAGAGGGAAAGGTCACTTTCCCTTTTGGCACCAGAGAAAAATAACATATATATTTTTCTTTTTCTATTTATTTTTACCCTTACATTAAATAATACTGTATACACTTAAGGAACAATCTAATTTTCATCACAATTGTTCTCTAGTTGGATCTAGTCTGTTCTGGAGACAGGCATATGCCTCTTCCTTTGCTTCATTTGAACAAAACAGCAAATTCTTAATGCAAGGCATTTCTGTAGCCTTGTGTCAAGTACTGTGGAGTATGCAAAATGAGTAAGTCCTTATCTTTGCTCTCATAGACCTATGGACCTTTGTGTTCAAGGGCCTTCACTCTATTCTTCAAGCCTAAACATGCAGCTACTATAAAATTTGGAGCTTATCAAAATTATAAGGCTAAATTAAGTTTGTATATTCCCAAGTGCCCATTTAGCTTTTTTTCTTACCTGATTTGACCATTTATGGTTCACCTAGAGGGTGAAGCAAAGCAAGAGTATAAATGCCTCTCTCTCTCTAGATTAGAGGTTGGAAAATCTTTTCTTTAAGGGCCAGATAGTACATATTTTAGACTCAGCCATATGGTCAATATCACAACTACTCAGCTCTGGCATGTAGTGTGGAAGTAGCCATAGATGGTATGTAAACAAATGACTGTAGCTATAAATAAAATAAAACTTTACATACAAAAACAAAAGCAGGACCAGATGTGACCCATGGGCTGTGGTTTGCTGACTCCTGAGTTAGGCCTGTGCTATTCAGTAAGGTAGTCATTAGATACATAGTTATTTATATTTAAATAAAATCAAACGTTCAGCTCCTTCGTCACATTAGCCACATTTCAAGAGCTCAATAATTACATGTGGCTAGTGGCTCCCATACTGGGCAGTGCAGATTTAGAACATTTGCATCCTCACAAAATTTTCTATTGTACAGCGCTGCCATCTAGACCTATTTAACTAGAATTCCTGGGCAGGCTCCATGCTGTGACTGATTTCCTAAACTCATTCCAAACTCAACAAAAAATATTATCCATGCTTTTGATGGACTATATTATAGTGCCTTAAATTACTGTTGCTATCATTGGCTCAGTATTTAGGGGGCCAAAAATGAATTCTTAATAAATCCATTGCCTCGGAATAATAACATTTTTGCATCCCACTCCACATGCCTGGATGTTTGCCTTAGCTTCTTAGATCACTATGAAAGTTGTAATCATAGTGAAACCCACCCCTGAACATCCAAGTTCTTGGTCAGACATTCTCTTTACCTCTTCCAAGTTTCTTCTTCAGAGACTAAACAATACCATCCTTCGGAATACCATCAAAGAACCCGTTAAACAATGATATTTGCCTGAATTGGAATACTTTTACATCCCTGTCTTCAGCTGCCATGGTTCACACCGAGGATTGGACTACCTCTGCACAGATTTCTGCCAAAATCATGTCGGAATAATGAAACCTTGTGTTGGTTCCAACAAATATTTCAGGATTTAGAACCTAAATAAATGCTTTCATGCCAAAATAATCAGTTTAGAGGCTATGTATTTATTCCAGTGATGGGGCCATAACATTAAACATTTTGAAATTAATGTATGAAAATTGCCTTCACATCCTGAACAACTTAAAATTATAAAGTATTTATTTAGCTTTTGCCATGTGCATTACACTAATACAATGCACAGGATGTTCAGACATGAGAAAGAAATAATTCCCATCTTTAATGAACTTGAAGAATGGGCCTAACATATACATAGTATACAAACTGTCTGAAATGGAGACAGTAGATTAAAGCATTAGCAAAAACATAATTCAAAATCATATGTTAAATAGAAAGATGACAAACTAATATACACTGTTGTGTTAAAATATGAGGTGTAACTGCAAAAAATGGTCTTGACTCTGAAAATAATTTCAGCAATATTTTGTATAAAGAAATAAAACCAAATGAATTACTATGATTAACAAATTTAAGATGGAGTTGGGAGGTCATTCTGGAGGTTACTCTTAAGCAAATATCAGACAGATATCACAAATTGCCTAAATATGCAAAGCCTCAAGCAGCAATGCTCCTAAAAACCCTAAGGACATCCAGACAACAGAAAACACAAGGTAAAGAACTCAGTAAACTGTCTAACTCAGGCGTTCTTAACAATTTTTGTTTCACAGACCCCTTTGCCAGTCAGGTGAAATGAATACGACTGTAATTTATTTATTGCATACATTCATATGTGAAGGAGATGCTAGATTTTAGTCAGAGGTCAGAGAAAATAAAGATAATAAGTTGATTTTTTTCAGTTCAAGTTTAGAGAACCGCTGAAATCTTGGACCCCTGGTTAAGAACCCCTGATCTGACTGGAAAGACAATTGGAGTGCCCCAAACAGCCACCAACCACAAACAAGTTATCTTCTTTTATTTCAAAAACTCTTACCTAGAAATGCCAAGACAGGACAAGATTTGGGTTGCAATTTGATTCTGTGTTCCCAAATTGCAATTCTAAGACCCCAAATAAATCTCTTTTTTGCCTTGCAGCTTAGTTTATTTCTTGATTGATCAATCAAGAACATACCAGACATACCATTGATATAAATGTATAGGAATTCCTAGTTACCATCTTGAAGCACATGTCTGATTTACATGTATATCCATTACATATTTGATTATGTCTTATGATACTATAATTTTGAATATACAAATACTGGCTGTAATATAGAAAACAAAAAAAACATATATCACCAGTTACTCTTTGAACATTTTATGTATTACGCACCTGGTACTGTTGATTTTAAAATTATTTTCTATAAAAATACACAGTAGGTGATTCTTTAAAACATTAAATTATTGCTGGAGTGATTGGACAGTATAAGGAATGACAGTATTACATATACACACGCACACAACATTTTGAATGATAGAGAGACAGAGACCAAGGGAAAGAGAAACTTCAGTGGCTTCCCAAAGTACTCATTTATTTGCAGTATTCCAGATAAATTAAAATTAGCCATTTTGAAATAGCTATTTCTGACCTCCAGGCATGAGTTCTTAGTAGAATTCATTTATGTCATCTAAAAGAACTAGATTTATGCAATAGTATCTCTAAAAATAATTTAAATTCCATCCCAAAATGGAAGCATAAATAATAAGAAAGTCATATTTTGAGGTATGAAGAACAATTTCTCATAGTTTAGAAAATAAAAAGCAGACTCTCAGGAAGTGGATTGTCCTACTTGGATACCCATATTTCATATATTTAAGTTTTGCTTTTGTTTTTGGCCACATAACTAAGCTATTTTACCTTTTAAAGAAGAGAATATTTGAATCATAAATGGCTTTAGTGACCAAATATTTCTAAATATCCTTCTAGATGTTTATAAGAAAAAGGCAAACATTCAAACAGAAAAATAAGCAGGGTATGAATCAGCATGTCAGAAAAGAGGGACTTGAAATGGTTAAGGGAAAAGTGAAAAACAATGGCTTAGACTACTGATGGCCCAGGAAAGGGAAAATGAAAACATGAGAGCACCATATTGATTTTGTTGTTGATCAGATGTTTGATCAACATCTAATGCTGGCAAGTTTGGTCAAATCAACACTTTTATATTCTGGTAGCAGGTGTGTAAATTCTCACACAGATATTGCACAACTAAGCTTACACTAACTTCAAACTAGGAAAGGGGCATAAGAATAACCATCTTTATCTTTAGAATTCACATTCTATATCCTCTACTTCCAAGCATCTGGTCTGGTAACAGCAATTTTGTGAGTAGAAAAGAGTTTTAGTTACATAGTATTTTCTAGAAACTTGTCTTTTGAGATCTGCACAGTCCCATTTATTTTACTACTTAAAATAAAATGATTTTTAGAACTTCTATCTTCTTATGCAGGATGTCAGACACCTTTCAAAAAGAAAGTAATCTAGTAATCTAGTAAAATTTATTAAATTTTTTAAAAATTGCATGTTTTTTACACATCTAAATATTAAGATTGTTTATTTCAAATGAATAGAAATGGGAGCCTGGGGGAATTATTTGTTTTTCGTTCCTACACTTCCTTCTTACTTGAATTATTATAATGTACATGAAAATGTTATTAATAAAATATTACTGAATAAACTGTGGATCACAAAGCACAATTAGTTTAAATTCTTTTTATATTTAAGAAGTTATGAGTTAACAAAATATCATGTATACCATACAGGATTCCACTATATTGCCCTACCCACAAACCTCTTACATTGTTGTAACATTTTTGTTACAAATGATGAAAGAACATCATCATAATATTATTGCTATTTATAGTCCTTAGCTTATATTTGTTTCTTTTTCCCATGAACCATCCAATTATTAACACCATGTATTAGTATTGTACATTTGTTTTATTTCTTGAGAAAGCATTCTTATGTTTGTATTGTTAACCATAGTTCATCATTCTCAATGGAGTTCGCTGGGTTATATGGTCCCCTGCTTTGTACAATCTATCCAAAGTGGCTCTCAGTTTCTTCACAGAGTTGTGCTGTCATTAGCTCAGTCCATTTCAGAACTTTTTCATTACTCCAAAATGAAAAAAATCCCATATCCCCTTATGTACCCCCATTATTGTAGTTTAAATTCTATCAATTATGATTTAAATTAGGAATCTTTATTGATTAAGATTGACTACAATGCAGGCCAGGTAAATTCAATAATATTACCACCATCCTGCAAAGGTAACAGTGGACATTTTTAATTTTCTTCTTTGAGCTTTAACATTATGGTCAGTATTGAAAGTGAATAATATTTTCGTATTAATGTATGGTAATGATACAGTTATGGTATTTTATTATCAGGACTTGTACTTAGTAGTAAGGATAACACATTTTCATTTATCCGCTTTTATTTTTATCTGCCAAAATAAGCTTTAGAGATTATTTTTTTAAAAAAAACAAGACCAATTAATAGAGCCTTGGTTTTTGACTCACAATGCTTCAGGAAATTACCTGCTCACTCTCACAAAATCTCCCCTTTTCAATTTTCTTAAAATTCTTTTGATTAAATCTAGAAGAAAACTTTTATGGATACATTCGTGGTTCATAGCTATGACTGCTAATAGCAGCTTGCTAAATCTGTTCATTAACTGGTTGCAGCTAAAACCCCAACCTCATGAATGTAAGTTCCTGAATCAGGATATCTATGGATCATAAAGAATTCAAGTCAAATATAAAAGGCATACAGATATGATAAGCTCCTCTTAGTTATATTGTTTGACTGGATGCAGTTTCTGTTAAGAGAAAAAAAGGAATAGAGAAAACTTACACAGATATATTTGTTGATTGAAATGTCAGTTGATAACTACTTAACTCTTGATTAGGGTCATTGCTTATTTTAAGTAAAAGTATTTTTAAGGAGATGTATTAGTCATGGTTTTCTAGGGAAACAAGATAAATATATTTAATGTAAATATTATGAAATTTTTCTAGGAATTGGCTCACATGACAGAGGGGATAGGCAAGTACAAATTCCATAGGGCATTAAGTAAGCTGGGAAATCTGATGAAGGTTTTAGATGAATTCCTCAGGAGAAGCTGGCTGGCTATAATTTTCCCTTCTAACTGCTGAAATCATCAGTTTTCTTTTTAAAGCCTTCAAATGATCAGATAAGACTTCTCTCATTGTTGAAGGAAAACTCCTTAGTTGATTTTAGATGTAATCAGCCATAGAAGCAATCAACATACTGATGATTTAAAATCCACGATATGTGCTCATGTAACCGTCAGGCTTGTTTGTTACAATCAATGCTTACTTGATCAAACAACTGAACATAACCTAGCCAAGCTGACACATAAACTTAACCAATCACAGCTAATTCTCAAAAAATATACCCTCAACCTCTATTAAATAGGATTAACTGAGAGTGATCCAGGTAGTGCATTGCATTATTTAGTTTAAACATACATTTCAATTGTCACAATATTGAGCTTCATGCTTTGTCAAACAAGCAAATGAAAAGGACAATTCGAGCCATGCACCTAGCCTAGAACAAGTATTTACGGTTGTCCTAGTTTTCTTGTGCTGCCATGACAAACACCATAAACTGGTTGGTTTAAACAATAGGAATTTATCTTCTTGTGGTTTTAGAGGCTAGAAGTCCAAGATCAAAGTCTCATCAAGCTATGCTTTCTCCCAGAGTCTGGAGCTTTCTAGTGCTGCCTTACCATAATCCTTGGGATTTCTCCTTCATTGATTTCTCAGGAGATATTTATTCATGTGCCAGGAACTTTAGCAGATACCAGAGAGACAGATAAATTAGATATAGACTCTTCAAAAGGCTTAAAGTTATGAAGAAACTGCATGTTCTCTGCAGGCTTAGAGAACGCCCATTTTTGACAATCTGATGAGGAGAATGGAATAATTCACATTAAGGTACAAATCAATCTGGTATACTAGACTTAATTTATCTAAAGTATTTATAGATTGAGAAAGCCTTTGTTAACTTAAATTAATTTTGTTGGAAGAAAAAGATGTTAACATTTTGAAGTGGATTTTTAAATAGTGTAATATAGTCCAGTCACTTTTTCAAGAAGCCATTTCCTAATCATATTAATTGTAATCCTTGAAAACTCATTTATCATATACCCCCCCCCCCAAAAAAAATGGGCGAGAAATAAGGGATTTTGATTTAAAGCCAGGAATTCAGACACATTGTAATATCTAGGTCTTGGGCAGCGTTGTTACACGGATTATTGGTGACAGAATTTACAGTATAAAATGATGTTTTCTTCAATGGAGATTCTTATGCAAATTCTAACACAAAACTTACCCCTATAAACTTGCCATTGATTATAATCAGAAAAGGATTATATGAATAATATACTTATCTTTAGAATTCTCCTTCTACGTTCATTTTACCCTTCAAGCATACAATTTGGTAATGACCTACGTGAATGGAAAAGGGTGCCCACTCAACTTTGGAGTTACATGGTACTTTTCAGGAAACTTAATGCTTGTCTTTAGGGGGTTTGCACAGACACATTTACTTAGTTACTTTAAATCTAGTAACTTTACTTCTTCTATAAGTGTATGCAGCATCTCAGACACCAAGCAAGTTCCTTCAACTCCTTCCCAAGATTTCTAAGACTTTAGGGTCTTGCAAAGGTGTATTCACTATTAAATGCTATCATTTTCCCCACCAGGTCTGTGCAGGATACTGCTTTGTCTGCTGGAGCTCTGCTCACTTCCACAAAGCCACTCAGACTCCAATGGGGACTCCACTGGGGTTTTTCAAGTATGCCTTTGGTTATTGCTAAAGATGTACTAGGGGAGTTCTGCCAACTTCAGCATAGTGCTATTTTCTACACAGTTTGTTAAACAGATACCAAAGAAGACCTTCTGGGCCTATTGTCTCTCAAGATCCCTGTGACAGTACTGGGAATCAGATATCATGTGACTATTGTTTTTCTGTCTCTCTTGTCTGTTTCCCTTCCCTCCTCTAACTCTCCTCTCACCTCAGAAACTTTTTCTTGATGAGCTCTCTTTTTTCAAGCTAATCAACTTATATGTATAGAACTCTGAAGATGTTACAGATCTTCATAATCAGATTTAGCATGTCTCAGTCAGAATGATTCTATGATATGCATGTATCAAATCTCCTGTTGAATGTGGTGGATTAAAAAAAAAAATTGCATCAGAAAACCTTGAGAGAGAACCTCTTTAGAAGGCAAGCAACCTTGCACTAATGTCAGCTCCAAAATGATATGATAATGAAATGCTGCTCCCAGAGAATACCATGATCAATGAGTAGATATCAAATCAATTCATACCAGGCTCTTTTATACCCCCACATCCCCTAAATTAGTGGGTACCTTTAATTTTATATTTATATCTCCATACATTTTCAAAATTTGTCTCTGGAGGCATCTATTTTGACGTGAGTGGCATCTGAAACAAAAAACTATTTATTTAGTTATTTTCTGTGACATTTATTGATATTCTAAACTATTCAAATTTTTTTCCTATTAATTCCAAGTGTTCTGTCACTGAATTACTTGACGCTCACATTATTAACTTGTAGCATATTATTCTTTCTGACTCTCTCCAATATGTATTTTTATTTCTTTGGGGACAGTATTAATGTTTCCCTTTCATTTATGATTTTCATTATTTGTGTTCTCTCTGTCAGTCTAGCTAAATGTATATCAATTTTATTGATCTTCTCAAAAATTTTTGATGTTGTTGATTCTTTTAAAAAATTTTTGATTTCTTTTATCCTTCTTTAATCTTTATTTCCTTTTTTTAGATTTGGTTTTAGTTTGTTTTTCTTTTTCTAAATCCTCTAGTTTTAAGGAACATTCTCAGATTCAAGATCTTTCTTTTTTTTAATTAAGCATTCATAGCAATACATTTCCCTCTCAACACTGCCTTTGATGCATTCCCTAAGTCTTAGTATGTTGTGTTTTCATTTTCATTCTCATCAAGATACTTCCTAATTTCCCTTGTGATTTCTTCTTTTACCCATTGGTTGTTAGAGTACATTCTTTAATTTCCACATATTTGTGAATTTTCCACTTCTCTTTCTGTTATTCATTTCTAGTTTCATTCCATTGTGGTTGGAGAAGATATATTGTATTATTTCAAAATTTTTGAATTTGTTAAGACTAGTTTTGTGACCTAACATATGGTCTATCCCAGGGAATGACCCATATGAACTAGAGAAGAATGTATATTCTGCTGCTCCTGGGTATGTCTGTTAGGTCTAGTTGGTTTATAGGGCCATTCAAGTCTTCTGTTTCCTTATTGAACTTCTATCTATATGTTCTATCCATAATTGAAAGTGGTATAGTAAAGTCTCCTACTGTTAATATAGAACTGTATATCTCTTCAAATCTGTCAATATTTGCTACATATATTGGGGGCTTTGCTGTTAACTGTATATATATTTATAATTGCTTAATTGACTCATTTATCAGTATAAAATGACCTTCTTTGTCCCTTGTACTGGTTTTGACTTAAAGTCAACTTTATCTGATATTATGATAGGTATACTGGCTCTGTTTTGGTTGCGTGATACACACACACACACACACACACATATTCTTTTCACTGTTGTTTTAGTTTCCTCAAAGCTGCCAAGGCAGTATACTAGAAATGGGTTGACTTTTACAACCGGAATTTGTTAATTTAAAAGCCTAAATTTCTGAGACCATGAAAGTGTCAAAATCAATGCATGCTCAGGAAATGTTTTCTCCCCAAGCAACAACTATGGGTGATGGGGCACATGTCGGTGTCTGCTCATCTCTTCCTTTTCATCCAGGCCTCATTGCTCTCAGCTTCTGCCTTCAATGGTCTCCTCTAGCTTCTGTGTTCCATTGATTTCAGCTTCTGGTTCCCAGGGCCTTCTCTCAGCTTCTAAGAGATTTATTCATCATTTCTGCATGTTTCTCCCATTTCTAAAGGACTCCAGTAAGAGGATTAAAAACCACCCTGGGCCATTCAATCTAATCAAAGTCCCTTAACTGAAGTAATTTAATCAAAAGTTCCTACCTACAGTAGGTTTACAGACACAGGTATGGACATGATCTTCTGTCCACCCAGCTTCAAATTGTCACCTTCCACCCATTGGACCTCAGAAAGATGGGTTCTCTCCATATGTAAATACATTGATTCCAACACAATATTTCAAAAAGCCTTAAATCAATTCAGTAATAATATTAAGTACTAGTCTCATCAAAATAAGTTATAGACATGTCTGCCTTGGGCAAAATTCCCCTCAGGGTGTGGACCTGTGAAACTGAGAACAAGTTATCTGCTTCCAATATACAAAGGAGGGACATTCATAGAATAAACATTCCCATTGCCATAGGGAGAAATTGGAAGGAAAACAGGGGTCATGGCTTCCAAACAGTTCTGAAAACCTGCAGGGCATACTCCATTATATTTCAAAATCTGAGGGTCATTTACTTAACAGGGCCTGATAGAGTGGCAATCCTACCCTTTCCAAGGGTCTGCCCAGTAGCCATGTTCTTGGCTTCACCCTCATCAAGCATCTAGGTAGCCAACAAACTCTAGGATCCACACTCCAAGGACACTAGAGTGACAGCCAGACTCTCCTGAATCTCCAGGGCACAGGCTCAACCTCCTCAGAAAAGTGGGGTGGTGGCTAAAATCTTCCCCAATCCCCACGGATTGTGCTCTTCTCTCTCTGACGCCTCGGATGACAACACTGTCCCTAAACAATGGCTCAAAAGGCCCACCCTCTTCAAGTGCCAGGGCATACTCACCCTTTCTGCACACAAGAGTGGGGACCTCTCTTGGCTCGGGAAGCTGTTTTCAGTCCTGACCACAGCTTCCAGGATTCTGCCTTTGAAGTCATTTTTCCTTCCATCTGTTCCTTTTCTGTCCCTTTTAGTTGAGGCTGATAGTGGTTCTACTCATACAGATCTTGCAAATAAACTTGTTGGCTTTGCATTGCAGGAAAGAGGAGCAAAATCCATCAGGCAGTAAGACTTTCCATAGATCTTTCCTGGATAATTGCATATCCAATCCTGATTTGAACTGAAATTACTGGCTGATTCTATGTTCAGTTAAATCCTCATATGGGGCACTATTCTCTGGGGACTCACTTTCCAGAAGCTCAGACTTTCCCAAACCACAAATTTCTGTTTTTTTTTGTGCCAGGGAATTCAGTTATCAAACTTATCCCTTTCCTGTCACATTTCACTATAAGTTTCAAGGAGAAACTGGGCTATACTTCTTACATTTAATTTGGAAATTTCTTTAGTTATATATCCAAGCTTGTCACTTTCATATTCTGCCTTCCATCTAACATCAAGTACAGCTTTGCCAACTTCTAGGCCACTTTAAAACAAGGATCTCTTTTATTCCAGTTTGCAAGGATACATTCATCATTTCTATCTAAGTCCTGATCAAAAGTACCTTTAGCATGTATATTTATATTAACAGTCTCTTCAAAATAAATATATGCATTTTCTATCAAGCATCTCACAATTCTTCCAGAATTTTCCCTTTACTAATTTAAAAGCCCTATCCATTTTTAGTATTTGCATAACAGCACCCCATTCCCAATACAAATTTCTGCCTTAGTTTGCTAAAGGCTACTGAGGCAATAATCCAGAAATGGGTTGGCATTTACAATGGGGATTTATTAGTTTAAAAACTTACAGACTTCCGGGAAGATGGTGGACTAGAAAGACATGTGACATTTCTGACAGGCAGAAATGGCACAGAAAAAAAATCTTCTAGGGTTTAGGACACCAGGGGAAGCCTGGACACTGCCCAGAGGAGAGAGAGGCAAAGGAAAAGAATCACAATGGCAAAATTGTGAGTTAAAAGCCACATCTGCAAATGCCAACATCCTATCCCATCTTATAGATGCTTTTGAATTCTCAGGCTTGAGGGCTGAGAGCTACAGAAAAAGGGGATCCCAGGGATCCACCTCCCCAAGAAAGGGGAAAGAGAGGGACACAGCTCAAGCCTGACTCAGCTTTTGACCCACAGATATGGTCTGCTGTGTCCCACAAGCCCTTCCAGGCTGGATGGGGTTGCACCATTGTTTGCCTTGGGAGCTGGCAAGAGATGAAAGAGATCCAATCCTCTCAAATTTCTCTCTTTACTGACAGGACTGCTTGTTGAGGAGGTAGAGGGGAGTAGAATTATTTCCTACCTGAGAAAAGGATTCTGCTAGCAAAGATTGGAAAATTGCCTCTGAGAAAGTTTGAATTACAAGGCTCCAGGAAGGAACCTCTGCCACATTGATCTTGTCTGTTTTGCAGCAAACACACTCCTACTAGGCATTGAATTGAGAGGGCTGCCAAAGAGCACCTTCTGCTGACATATCAAGGAAGTGCTTGTGAGGAAATTAAAAATAAATAAGGAGGCTTTTTCTGGCTTTTACAACCTCCCTCCCCAAGGCCCTAGGAAGCAGGTCTGCAATCCATTACTGAGTTGAGGGCCCAGTTTTGAGCAACTAATAGGGACAATCCTAAAGACCAAGAACAGGATGAGCCAAGAATGAAAGAACAGTAGTAACACACAGACTCCCACCACTAAATTCCTGTGAAAGAGAGAGAAATTGAGCATCTGAGTATACTGACCACCCTAATCAAATGCTTAGATATCAGTAAATAATTACAAGCCATACTAAGAAAATGGAAAAAAAAAATGGCCCAAGAAAAGAAATATGTCAAAGCCCCAGAAGAGATGCAGGATTTGAGACAATTAATCAATGAGATGCACACAAATTTCCAAAATGAAATTCATGCGTTGAAAGACAATATGGCTAAATAGATAAAGGACATCAAGGAGACAATGAGCAAGCACAAAGAAGAATTTGAAACTGAATAAAAAAGTAACAGAACTCATGGGAATGAAAGACATGATAGGTGAGATAAAAAACACATTATAGGCATTATAGGCAAAATGATAGAAGAAAGAATAAGTGATACAGAAGACAGAACAGTGAAAATTGAAGGAAGAAAAGAGTGAAAAAAATTGAGCAGGGGCTTAGGGAATGGAATGATAACATGAAATGCAACAACATACATGGCATGGGAGTTCCAGAAGGGGAAGAGAAAGGAAAAGGGGCAGAAAAAAGTATTTGAGGAAATAATAGCTGAACATTTGCTAAGTGTCATGAAAGAAATGAACTTACATCATCAATATGCTCAGCTTACCCCAATCAGAAAAAATGCAAATAGACCTACTCCAAGACACATACTACTCAGAATGTCAAATGTCGAAGATAAAGAGAAAATTCTGATAGCAGCAAGGGAAAAGCAAACCATCACACAATAGGGATGCCCAGTAAGACTTAGTGCAGGTTTCTCATCAGAAACAATGGAAGAGAGAAGACAATGGTATGATACAGTTAAGATACTGAAAGAGAAAAACTACCAGCCGAGAATTATTTACCCAGCAAAATTGGCCTTCAAATATGAAGATGAATTTAAAATATTAGCAAACAAAGAGAAACTAAGAGAGTTCATAGAAATAATCTCTGCAGGAAATACTAAAGGAAGGCTTACAACCTGAAAGAAAAAGACAAGAGAGAGAGGCTTGCTGGAAAGTATAGAAGAAAAAATAGCAGAAAGGATAACCAAAAGAGTAAAAAGACACTCCAAAAAAGATATGATCTATGAAAACCAAAGAATAAAATGGTGGAGATAAATAATGCATTTTCAGTAATATCATTGAATGTGAATAGATTAAACTCTCCAATCAAAAGATATAGGCTGACAGAATGGACAAAAAAGCATGAGCCATCTGTATGCTGCCTACAAGAGACTCACCTTAGACCCAAGGACACGAACCAGATGAAAGTGAGAGGTTGGGGGAAAATAGTCCATGCAAATTATAACCCAAAATGAGCAGGGGTAGCTATATTAATTTCAAAATGGACTTTTGCTGTAAGATACACAGAAGGCCATTTATATTAATAAAAAGGCCAATCCACCAGGAAGAAATAACAATCATAAATATTTATGCACCTAACCAGGGTGCCCCAAAATACATGAAGCAAACTCTGAAAAATTTAAGGGAGAATAAGACATCTGTACAATAATAGTTGGTGACTTCAACACATCAACCACATCATTAGATAGAACTAGACAGAAGATCAACAAGGAAACAGAGAACTTGAACAATCTGATAAACATACATATACAAAATGTTGTACACGAACTCAGCAGGTTACACATTCTTCTCAAGTTCCCATGGATCTTTCTCTAGGATAGATCACATGTTAGGTCACAATGCAGGTCTCATTAAATATAAAAAGATTGAAATAATACAAAGCACCTTCTCAGATCATAATGGAATGAAATTGGAAATCAATAATAGACAGAAAGAAGTAAATTTGCAAATGTGAGGAGACTGAACAACACACTCCCAAATAATCAGTGGATCAAAAAAGAAATTGCAAATGAAATTAGTAAATATATGGAGATGAATGAAAATGAGAACACATCTTATCAAAACTTATGGGATACAGCAAAGGCAGTCTTGAAAGGGAATTTTATAGCCCTAAATGCATATATTTAAAAAGAAGAAATAACTAAAACCAAAGATTTAACTGAACAACTGGATGAATTAGAAAAAGAACAGTGAAACATCCACAAAGCAAGGAGAAGGAAAGAAATAATAAAGACTAGAGCAGAAATATATTAGAGAACAACAAAAGCAAAAAATAGAGAAAACCAACAAAATGGAAAGCTGGCTCTTTGAGAAGATCAATAAAATTGACAAACCCCTTGCTAGACTAACAAAGAAAAAAAGAGATAAAACACAAATAAATATGATGAGAAATGAAAGGGGCAAAATTACAACTGACACCACAGAAATAAAAATGATCATAAGACAATATTATGAGAAACTGTATGCCAACAAACTAGACAACCTAGATGAAATTGATAACTTTCTAGAAATGCACCAACAACCTACACTGATGATACAAGAAATACAAGAACTTAACAAACCAATCACATTTAAAGAGATTGAATCAGTCATCAAAAATCTCCCAACAAAGAAAAGTCCAGGACCAAATGGTTTCAAAGGTGAATTCTACCAAACATTTTGAGAAGAATTAACACCAATCCTGTTTAAATTCTTCAAAAAAATTGAAGAAGAGGTAAAATAACCCAACAAATCTTATGAAGCCCAAATCACCATAATAACAAAGCCAGATAAAGGCACTACAAGAAAAGAAAATTACAGACCAATCTGTTTAATGAACATAGATATAAAAATTCTCAACAAAATACTTGCAAATAGAATCCAACAGCATATCAAAAGACTTATACATCACTACCAAGTCAGATTTTATTCCTGTTATGCAAGGGTGATTTAGCATAAGAAAATAAATTAACATAATATACTGCGTTAACAAACTGAAGGAAATAAAAACACATGGTCATCTCAATCAATGCAGAAAAAGCATTTGACAAATTCCAGAATCTTTTCTTGATAAAAATGCTTCAAAAGGTAGGAATAGAAGGAAAATTTCTCATTGATAAAAGGCATATATGCAAACCCCACAGCTAAAATCATACTCAATGGGGAAAGGTCGAAAGCTTTTGCTCTAAGTTTGGGAACAAGAAAAAGATTCCCACTGTTACCATTGTTACTCAACATTGTACAGAATTTTGAGCTAGAACAATTAGACAAGAAAAAAATTAAATAAAAAGCATCCAAATAGGACAAGAAGAAGTACAGCTCTTTCTATCTGCAGTGACATGATCCAATATTTAGAAAATTCTGATGTCTACAACAAAGCTACTTGAGGTAATAAATGAGCTCAGCAAAGTAGCAGGATACAAGATCAACATGTAAAAATCAGTAATGTTTATGTACACTAGTACTGAACAATCTGAGGAAGGAATCACAGAAAAAATTCCATTTACAATAGCAAGAAAAAGACTCAAATACCTAGAAATTTAACCAAAGAAGTGCAGGAACTATATGCAGAAAACTATAGAAAAATGCTATAAGAAATCAATGAAGACCTAAACAAATGGAAAGACATTTCGTATTCATGGATTAGAAGATTAAATATCATGAAGATGTCAATCCTACCCAAACTGATATAGAGGTTTGCAATACCATCAAAATTCCAACAGCCAACTTTACAGAAATAGTAAAGGCAATTACCAAATTCTTTTGGAAAGGAAAGTGCACCAGAATAGACAAAAGCACTTTCAAAAAGAAGAGTGACGTGTGAGGAATTTCACTGCCTGATCTTGAAATATATTACAAAGCTACAGTGGTCAAAATAGCATGGTATTGGCATAAAGATAGACATATCTATCAGTGGAATAGAACTGAAAGTCCAGAAGTAAACCCTTACCTCTACTGCCAACTGGTTTTTTACCAAGTCCATGTTAATGCGACAGAAAAAGTCTCTTCAATAAATGGTTCTGGGATAACTGGATATCTATAACCAAAAGAATGAAAGAGGGCTCCTATCTCACTCCCTATATAAGAATCAACTCAAAATGGACCAAAGATCTAAATATAAGAGTCAGGACCACAAAATTACTAGAAGAAAATGTAGGAAAATATCTTAGAGACATTGTAGTAGGTGGTGGTTTCTTGGACCTTAAACCCAAAGCACTCACAACAAAAGAAAATATAGATAAATGGGAGCTCCTCAAAATTAAACACTTTTGTACCTCACAGGTCTTTGTCAAAAGTGTGAAAAGACAGCCAACTCAATGGGAGAAAATATTTGGAAATCACATGTCTGATAAGGGCTTAATATCCATGGTATGTAAAAAGATGCTACAACTCAACAATAAAAAGACAAATAACCCAAGTAAAAAAGGGCAAAAGACTTGAATAGACATTTGTCCAAAGAAGAAATAACAAATGGTAAAAAGCACATGAAAAAGTGTTCAACATCACTGGTGATTAGGGAAATGCAGATCACAGCTACAATGAGATAACATTTCACACTTATCAGAATGGTCATTATTAAAAAGACAGGGAACTACAAGTATTGGAGAGGATGTGGAGAGATAGGAACACTTATTTACTGTTGGTGGGAATGTAGAGCAGTACAGCCACTGTGGAGGACAGTTTGGCTGTTTCTAAAGAAGTTGAATATTGATTTGCCACATATCTCTGCAATACCACTATTGGGTATATATCCAGAAGAACTTAGAGCAGTGACATGAACAGATATCTGCACACCAATGTTCATAGTGGTGTTAATCATGATTGCCAAAAGTTGGAAACAACCCAGGTATCCATCCTCTGATGAATGGATAAACGAACTGTGGTGTATACACATGATGGAATATTATGCAACTGTAAGAAGAAATGAAGTCATAAAGCTATGACAACATGCATGAACCTGGAGGACATTATTTTGAGTGAAGCAAGCCAGACAAAAAAAGACAAATATTGTATGATTTACACTACTATGAACTAATTATATTGTGTAATCTCATGGAGTTAATAATTTGAATATGGGTCACCAGAAAATAGAATGAAGTTAGAGAATGGAAAACTGAGGATTAACTTGTGCAGAATTGGTAAAAAAGAATGTGTATTAATCTTTGGACATGAATAAAATACATGAAAGCCGAACATAAAGTTTTTTTAACTAGCAGTACTATTATTTGGGCATGAAAGTGGTTTAAAGGGAAAGCCTATGGTCATGTATATCACTAAAAGGAAAGCTATAAAATGTAATATGGAACCACACAGCATAGAAAAACTGCATGTGAAATATAAATATGAGTAAAATTGCATATTTAAGACTGTTTTTCTTTGAAGCTGAACAAATGTTTTTAATATTCAAAGATGTTAATATCTGACAAAAAAAATTGTAAGTGAAAGAAACCAGACAGAACATACTACATATTGTATGACCCTGTTTATATAAAATGTAAATATAAATCAATTTATAAAGATGAAATTATATTAGTGCTTATGTAGGGCTGTGGAAGGAATGCTAAGGGGTGTGGAGTTTTTCTTTTTGGAGTAATGAAGTTGTTCTATAATTTTTTGTGATAATGAATGCACAACATTGTGATGAGACCTAAAGCTATTGATTATACACTTTGGATACATTGTATGGTATGTGAATGTATCTCAATAAAACTGCTAAATAAATAAATAAATAAGTATTTGTGCAAGAATAGCCAGAAATAGCAATTATTACAAATGTACATCAGGGCAAGAGAGTTGATGAATGCACAACTCTCTGATTATATCAACTATCATTAATTGTACACTTTGGAAGAAATGTATGTTTTATTAATATGTATATATGTATCAATAAAATTGATTTGTTTACCCCCCCCCCAAAAACAAAAAACAACAACTTAGTTTCAAGACCAATAACATTTGGACATTTCCAAATCAAGTTTCATCAGGTGATGTTTCCTCCCTGAGGACTAGCTGCTGGTGGTCCTGTATTCTTCTCTCATCTGGCAAGACACCTGGCAAGGCACATGGTGGCATCCACTGGTCTCTGCCTTCTCCTCCAGGCTTCTTTGACTTCTGCTCCATCTGTGGCTACTTCTCAGCTTCTGGGCATTTCTCTCTGCCTCTGCAGTTTTTTTTTTTTTTTTTTTTTTTTTTTTTTTTCTGTATCTGTGGCTTTTATTCTTTCATTTCTTAAGGACTTCAGTGAGAGGATGAAGAGCCATATTGGGTCACACAATCTAATCAAGAGCCCTTAACCGAAGTAATATTACCAAAAAGTTTCCCCTACAATAGGTTTATATACACAGGAATGGATTAGCTCTAAAGACATGATCTTCTGAGGGGAGGGAGAATGAAGAATAGGTACAACATAGGGGCATTTTTGGGACATTGGAATTGTCCTGCATGATATTGCGAAGATGGATAGAGGCCATTATACATTTTGTCAAAACCTGTAAAATTGTATGGGGCATACTGTAAACTATAATGTAAACCATATTCCTTGTTAGTACAATGCTTCAATATGCATTCATTAATTTTAACAAATGTACCACAGTAATGAAAGATATTGTTAATATGGGAAAGTGTGGGAGAGGGAGGAGGTGTGGTATATGGGAATCCCCTATATTTTTGATGTAACATTTATGGAATCTAAAGCTTCTTTTAAAAAAAAAATAGTGATCAGATATCTGACTGCACATCCCCAGATCTCCCCAGATCTTGGGGAACTAAGTCTTTATATCCCACCCTGGCACCAACCAATTACACAGGGGCCTAGGTTGAGTACTGCACTGCTGCCTGACATGATGGTGGGGGATGAGCATTGGTAGTCATGAACTAGAGTGAAATTCATCAGTATTTACCACAATTTACCAGCCTCTTCCTCTGTCTCTTCCCTGGATGTTGCACAGTGTTCTACTAGAATCTGGAGTTTCAAAATATTTGATTCAGACAGATACTGCTGTTTAGTAGTCCTGGTGGAGGAACTGATTCCTGGAGCTTCCTCTACCTCCATCTTCCACAATTCCCTCCAGTATGTCTTATTTGATCCTCAATGGTAGAACACTATAACACACAAAACTTAGAAATCCTTAGTTATATGAATTTTGGAAAGATCATATATCATTAATTACTGAAGTAAATATTTTGCTGCAGAGAAAGATTCTGAAGGATTTTCATGCCCCTTAGCTTGCATTCTGATTAAAATATATTGGAATTCTAAACAACTTTTTCCAGGTTTATATATTAGACATATTCTTGAAATTGTTGACTCTTTTTATTATCTGTTTCTCAATCAGTCAAAATAATAGTTTTGCATACATTTTTTAAATGGGAGGGATATCTTTGTCACAGGGACCAATAAAGCAACAGTTTGATTATAAAGTTAACTGAGGATAGATATCATAATTGCTGAGAATCATGGCCTCTCCCTTGACCTTGAGTGTATTGAATCAGCTAGTACTATAAACAGAAGACCTTATCCACCAAGACAAGTTATAGGCTTTCCAAATCAAAACGTTTATTTTTACTCATGTTGCATTTTCATGGTGTAACCTTTTAAAAAACAGGGAAAACATTTCTGAAGCTCACAAGGTTAAATGATTTGCCCAAGGATACCTAATCCGTCTGGGCTATAACTGGCCTCAAACCTTAATCCTTTCATTTGGAGTCCTGGAGTCATTCCATATATTGTAGATGAAATATTTAGTAGTTCTATGAAGTGTGCGTTCATAATAATAACCAGTTATTATTAAAACTAGTAAGTACAATTGGTCTATGGTTCAAAAACCTATGACTCAAAGCCATTAATATTAAATTGCTCATAGCTTCATTTAAAACAATTAGGAGAAAATATTTAATTCATTAACTTTAAAAAATTAATTGGATATGAAAATACGCTTTAAAATTAGTACCTACATGTTGCCCTTTAAATGGGGCTTATATTAGAAAACCTAACACAACATTACCTATGTCACACTACATGGTCTTAATAAATGATAAGTTAATATGCTTAGCAATGACTTACAGTGTTTCTTTTTGGTAGAACAGAAGTGGTGGGTAATTTATTTAGTTTCTGCTATTATAGATTAGCACATTCATTTATCCAGTTGTTAAAATTCACTTTTAAATATTTTATTTCTGTAAAAAATCCCATGCTCTCTAAATTGAAGTTTAAATGGACTTGTTAATGGGTATTGACTGCTATTTCTCTCATCCATCTTCTGATGGCAAGGTGTTGATTACTCTTCATTGAATACTTCTCAGATTGCTCCACATATTCCTAAAATTACTTTGTGATGATCCCATTCAGTTTTCATTTTCAATGATCTATAACAGCAATCAATAGAAGTTAAAGAATGGTTCTTTTTTTTTTTTTTTTTTTTTTTAAGGAAACAGCAGTATGCAAAGACATGTTTAATGTATGTACGAGACACTATTAACTTCAGGGTTGGTAAATAATTTCTTTCTTTAAAATATGTTCCTTGGAAATCACAGAATGAAGATGTCTGATGCATAGAAATATTAATAAGCTCTAATGAATTCCTTCTTATGTTACAGTAATTTGATCTAAGCAATAACCTAAGAAGATATGTTTTCTCCTAAAATTGAAGCCATTTGACTTTATTAGGCTGCGTTGTCCCAACATATTTAGGTATAAAATGTTTCCCGTGGCTCTAAATATATTCAGTTGTGCCACAAATACAAGACAAATGTCTTGTTATCTACCAAGGTGGAGCTGATGAAAACACACAGTTTGTAATTTTTAGTTTCATTTACTTACATTGTTATGCATTCTAAAGGAAGAAACAAATCAAATCCTCATTGACAGACTTTTTTCTCTTATTGCCGATATGATCTTGTGGTCTTCCATACTAGTACAAATATAAAACATAATAATTATAATCAAAGTGATATAATTACAAAATACTCTTAATTTTGGAGGCTAGTAAACTTAAATATCACATTTTAAAACAAAAGGCATGTATATATAGCTTAAACAATACTTTTGTGCAAGAAAGAAATAATTTACAAGTTTAAATCTTATATTTTTATTAGAATATAGATTATTTTTTATTCAGTAAATATTCTATTTTATAGTGTGTTCTATATTTGCTCCTATTGGTAAATATTTGGGAAAGTATTTTTGGTTTAACTTTTGGAGGGAGGCTTTTTAACAAGTGTTTCAGCATAACACCTACCCCTTCCCCCCAGGAAATTTATTAATTTCAAAGGATTTGAGATTACATTCTAATCTTTCAATCCAAAAAAATGTATTTTTGAATAAAGAAGAAATATGACATTCATAATAACTCTCTTTATAGAAAGTATACTATTTTATGGTTTTAAAGTTTGCCATCAATAAGTTATTATATACCTGAACTTCAATATGAGATTTTTTTTTTTCTTAGCAGAGATAAGGAACATCCAAACATTTTTCAATTTATATAATGCTTTATATTTTCATTTGGTTAAGAAGTGTGTGTATTGTTTGATTTCCAAATATTTAGTGATTTTCAAACTGTCTTTCTGTTATTATGTTTTATTTTTTCCCATTGTATTCTTAGAAATACATTGAAATTTTAATTTCTTTTAAATTTATCAAAGTATGTTATATGGCACAAATTGTGGTCTATCTTGGTGAATTTTCCATGAGTTTGGGAAAAAAATGTGTTTTCTGATGTTCTTAAATGGAGTATCAGAAAATGTCAGTTAGAACAGGTTGATTCATAATGTTATTCAGGGCAACAATGTACTTACTGATTTTCTGCTTGCTTGATTTATTAATTAATGATCAAACGGTGCTGAAGTATCCAATTATAATAATGTTTTTTTCTGTTTTTCCTCTCAGTTATATCAGGTTTTGCCTCTTATATTTTGATGATCCATTATTAGATATGGTTATAAGTCTTATTGAATTGACCACTTTATCATTATGTAATGACCCTATTTATCCCTGGTAATCTTTCTAAAGTCTGCTTTGTCTGAAATGAATATAATTACTCCATCTTTCCTTTGATTAGTGTTAGCATGGTATATTTTCCCCATCCTTTTACTTTTAACTTATCTAAAAGTGGGTTTCTTGTAGATGACATATAGTTGTATTTTTTTATCCACTCTGACAACCTTTTTATTTTCATGGTGTAGTTAGATAATTAAAACTTAAAGTGTTTATTGATAAAGTTGTATTAATATCTATCATTTGTAACTCTTTTCTATTTTTAATTTGTTCTTTGTTTCTTACTACTTTTTTGCCTTCTCTGATTTTAATTGAGCATTTTATATGATTCAATTTTATCTTTTCTTTAGCTTATCAATTATTCTTCCTCTTAACAAAAGCTAATTGTTGCTCTAAAGTTTACAGTATACCCTTTTAACTAAATCTACCTTGAAATAATACTCTAGAGCTTCATGTGTATTGTCGATACAGAGTTTTCTCAATTGCTCTTTCACTTTCCTTAAGAAAATGTACAAATAAAGGTATCATCAAGGGGCTGCTTTTTCCCCAAGAACTGTGGCACTCTAGTGCTGGGTGCTTGTCATATGACAAGGCACAGAGTGGTGTCTCCTGGCCTCTCCCTTTTTTTCTGGGCTCAGTTGATACTCAGTTTTTTGCTTCTCATGGGTTTCTCTCTCTGAGTCTGAATTTCATTCTGCTTATAAAGGACTCCAGTAATAGGACTAAGACCCATCCTGACTGAGCTGGGCTACACTTTAACTGAAGTAATCTCATCAAAATGTCCTACTTATAATGGATTCTCAACCACAGGAATGGATTAAATAATGTGTTTTTTCTGGGGTACATACAGATTCAAACCATCACAGTGTCTATATGTG
Organism: Tolypeutes matacus; assembly: GCA_026826555.1. Taxonomy (NCBI): domain Eukaryota; kingdom Metazoa; phylum Chordata; class Mammalia; order Cingulata; family Chlamyphoridae; genus Tolypeutes; species Tolypeutes matacus. The sequence continues at coordinate 2,063,981 of JAKSZT010054457.1, forward strand.
CTGGCAGGCAGATAACATCTGGGACTGGGGTCACCTTAAGGCTTTTATTAAAATAAATAGCTGGGGTCTAGTCAAGCATATTTCTTTCCAAGCAATCTCTCAATGTGGCTTGCTTGGACTTCTTCACAGGTATAGCTTTAAAGGAAAGTTCACTTCCAATGAACTTTATGGTCAAACAGGCAATTGTCAGTCCAAAGTGAAAGAATGGAGAGATCCACTACACTTCTTGACAGGAGCAGTGTTAATAAAACTGGCAGCCATCTTTAAATCTTTAATCTGTGACACATATAAAGGAAAATCACCCTTTTCCTGTTATTTGAATTGCAAATGATTATCACAGCTTGTTGTTTGTCATGGCATTTTTACTTTGCACATTAAAAAAACATTCAGGTTTAAAATAGCTTTTATATTTCTCTGATTTGTTTTAAACTTAGAATTGCTTTCTTCTCTGTGTAATTACCTTTGAAAAGTCTCATGTTTTCTTCTAATATTGATAGATTCATTTTTTGTGTGTTTAAACCTTTGAACCACAGGTAACTTATTTTTATTTTAATGTTAATTTGTGAATCCATTTTTCCTCTGCTGGCTACACTGTGTTTCCAATACCATTTATTGGATAGTTAGTCTTCACCTCACTAGTTTTGTACCCTTATGATATACTCAGTAACCTTATGAGTCTTATCCATTTTTGACATTTCCATCTGTTCTGTTACTCTGTCTATGTATGCATACATGATGTGGTTTAGTTATAGTTTTATACCACCTGATAGTGATGGAACCCTTCAATATACTTCTTCATTAGACTGTTCTTAGAAATTCTTGCTAAATTATTTTTCTATTTGAATATTAGAATTTGAATTAGATTGTCTGGTTTCAAAGATATTCCTACTGGCTTTTTCAAAGGAAATAGTTACATTTTTATGATGGTGAGGGTACCTATCCAGTAATAGAGTGTGACTTTTCCAGTTGTTTTCCTTACTTATGACTGCTTTAGCCAAAAAGTGTGAGGTGGAAATAATATTATGCCTTATTTAGAAGACTTTAATATTTTGTCTCACATAAATACATTATATATGCTTTGCCTAAGGTATGCCTAAGAATTTTTTATCTTAGTCATTATAAATGCAAGTACTTTTCCTAATAATAATATCTAATTTGTTGTCATATATATACATTTTTTCTCATCCATCTATCTGATTTCTCTATTCATTTAGGTTATGTTCAGGTTTCCTTTTATTTATTTCTCTCCAAGTAAAATACTGTTATCCAAAATTATATTAATTTTATCTCTAGAAGTATACATTTTAATAGAAAATTTGGTGGTACTATTTTCCTAAACATATTTGTCCTCTGGGTAGAAGACCATATCATCGTTAAGTGTAAAGGGTTTATATGTGCATTAAATTAAATAAATGACAAATATTATTTATAAAATGAATTTAGGCCTGGGGTTCTATAAATTTGTGTTTGGAAACTATTGATCTAGTTCAATTTCATTATTTTACAGATGAGAGAACAGAGATTTAGGGAAATGACTGTGGGAATATTTTACCTAGTTAGGACCTGGAATTAGGGTGACAAACTCATCTAGGCTGGAATAGCTCATTATTTTCTGTTCCTTTCCTACATGCACTTTCTACCCCAATCGAGCTAAACTCTTTACTATCCCTTGTCCTGGCCCTATGCTTTTGCTTGTGTGATTCTTTCTGTCCATAGTGTCCTATCTCACATGTTCACAAGTTCAGTTTCCACCCATAATCTTCAAGACATATATTACATCTTTTTTCATCCTCCCCTGCTTCTCATTCTCCATAAAATACAACACTCCTTGCACCCCTCCCACACACTCATGGAAAAAATCTCCTTTCACTAAGTATTATGTGCACCTTTCTCATGATTCATATCATTTTGTAACTCAGGTTCACTTGTATGCATGTCTTATATAAATTTTTGTATTCAACCCTGTCTTCCTTCAATTGTATAGCACAATGCATTGAACTTAAGAAAAGACTGAAAATATTTGTTGAATTAATGACTAATAATGTTAATATTTATTGAATATACACAACTTAAAAATGTATAATCTACCTGTACTCAAATTTATGTTTATTTATACACTTATTTATACACTTACCTACATAAATGTACATATTCTGATACAAGTGTTAACAATTTTCAATATAATTTTCAATATATTTTAAAAATGTATACATCATTAGTGCAGATGTTCTTATACATTGCTTCCAATGATAAAAGTATATTCAGTGATTTGAAGGTCTGAGATTAGCATGTGAAAAGATTATTAAGATAATATAGGAGACTTTTTCTATTGTAGGTCTGTACTGTAAGGAGAAGCATTATAGAAGACCTCCAATCATATTTCAGTATTTGTAATTGATGCTCTGACAATGTAAAATCCCACAAAATGAAACAGAGTGTTTAGAAAACAAGGCAGCTTTTATTAATTAGTCTATAGTTAGAACAGAGTGGTGGAGTGAGTTGCTACAATGGTGTGTCTTGGGAACACAAGTTCCTGGCAAAACAGAAACTTCCAGCAAATGACCCCTTTATTACTTGCATAGCATAAAGAGTCAAGAAGGGCAAATAACCTCTTGCCCATTACAAAGAGTCCAAAAAAAGCCGGGGAAGAAAGCCCATAGTAGCCAATGTTCACAGGTGGCCAAAACTGCTCTAGTTGGGATCAGTAAATGGCTCAGCATGCCCCATTTCACATCAGAGAATAAAGACCAATCTATACTGTTTGAGCGTGATTTTTATCCACCTCAGAAGGAGGGGTCCCTGCCACTGAGAATTCCTGCCTTGATGAATATCTGAGGCTGTTTGTTCCCAGTTTCCAGGTTTAAGTTCTGGCTGGGCTTTTTCCTTGAATGTAACATTTCCGCTGGTTGTGGAATGATACACAGTAGCAAAAGGGATGGTTGTAGCTAAAGGCCAGAGGATGGCCGCTTAGCATGTGCCCATGACTTCTCCAGAGAAGGAGGAGGGCTAGGTGGGGTCTGAGCGATGACCACTGTGATGATTTGAAGCTGAGAAAAGTGTGTTCTTAAAGTTAATCCAATCCTGTGGGTATGGACCCCTTGTAAGTAGGTTCTTCTGGTGAGTAAGATCTTAAGTTTAGGTGTGATCCACCTCATTAAGGCTGGGTCTTAATCCTCTTACTGGAGTCCTTTATAAAAGAATAAAATTCAGACAAAGAAAAGAGAAAGGCTTAGAAGCAAGAAATTGAAAGCAATGAAACCCAGAAGAGAAGGGAGAGACCAGCAGACACTGCCATGTGCCTTACCATGTGCCAGAGAAGTCCAGGATCACTGGCAGCTGATATTCAGGAAGAATACCTTCTTAATGATGCCTTGATCTGGACATTTTTTTAGCCTCAAAACTGTAAGCTTGTAAGGTAATAAATTCCCATTGTTAAAAGCTGACCCATTTCACGATATCTGCATTTCAGCAGCCTAGCAAACTACAACAGCCACTTAACAGGTGTCTGTGATTTCCCTAACAAGAGAATCACTTGTTATATGGGCAAGATATAACTCATTAAATGATTTTAGAAATCACATTGCAATATTTTTTCAATGATTCCTCTCTTTGTTTAAAAATGAAAACTTTACCACAATATAGTGAATAAGTAGAAAACCAATTTTGTCAATGAAGAAGCATGGGATTCTTTAATTAAGTGACAAATAAGAACACATTGAATGCAAGGGGCTTAGAGAAATGGTAGCACTCACGTTTGGTGTTTGAAGTCTGTTTTATCATAAAGGAATAGGTTGGAAAAAACGGAATACATTTTCTGTCCAAGTAGGCAGTAATAAGATAAACCTCTTATACAAAATATATTTTCTTTCTAAAAAGATATGTTTTTACCTGACTTAATTAAGTCAATTTTCTTTACAGAGTATGCAGTCTGTTATTCTACATGTTATATGGTAAAAGGGCATTTTGAATGCAGCCACATGCACCAATAAATACTCTTTGCAGTCTCAGCAAAGTCCAAATTCAGAATATATTACCTACACTATTAAATGCCTTTTTGAAAATCTATCATTTAAAGATTAACTTCAAATGAGATTATTTTAATATGAAAATAACTGAAAATTATTTTATTCTATTTATTTGGATATAGTTTTAACAGATTTTACACTTGGTAATCAACCAAAAGTTCAGAGGCCTTCCCTCCCTCTCTCTCTCTTTTCTTTTCTTTCCTTTTTTCTTTCCTTCTTTCTTTCTTTCTTTCTTTCTTTCTTTCTTTCTTTCTTTCTTTCTTTCTTTCTTTCTTTCTTTCTTTCTTTCTTTCTTCTTTCTTTCTTTCTTTCTTTCTTTCTTTCTTTCTTTCTTTCTTTCTTTCTTTCTTTCTTTCTTTCCTTTCTTTCATCTTTCCTTTTTTTTTGGAATAGGTTGCATTTTTTATTTTTAAATAAAGTATTCTGTGACATTTAACTGAATTTCTATTTGTCAAAAGCTGTCAGTAAGTAATATATGTTAAAATGGAACATATGGGTAAGCGGCTGTGGCTCAATCAGTAGGGCTCCCGTTTACCATATGGGAGGCCCCAGGTTCGGTTCCCGGGGCCTCCTGGTGAAGGCAAGCCCGCCCGCACGGTGTGGTTAGCTGACCCAGCGAGCACAAGCAGCAAGGGGGGGATAAATGAATAAATAAATTTAAAAAAATCTTTAAAAAAAAAAAAAAAAGGAACATATGAATAATCTAAGACCTATAAATCCAATAAAAACATGTCCCAATACTCACTAAAAGTCATGTGTAGCGTGTTCATCACAGCAGTATTTGTATTAACTTAATCTGGAAGCTACCCAAATCCTATCAAGAAAGGAATGGGTAAATAGGGTAAATCTATTTTAGTATTGTTATACAATCTAATATACCATACATCATACAGCAATGAGAATGCACAAACTAAACTGTGGCTAACAAAATGGATGAATCACATAAACATAAATACTGAGTGAAAGAATCCAGATACAAAAAAATGCATATTGTATGAGTCGAGTTAAATCAAATCCAAAACTAACTTATCCTGTGAGAAGTAAAGATAGTGGTTGCCCTTAGGGTAGTGACCGAAAAGGGTATTAGAGGGACTTCTGATTGCTGGTAATGTAGTCATGCTTGCTATGGTGCTCATTACTCAATTTTAGAAAATCATCAAACTTAATTTATGATATGTGCATTTTTCTGTATATATGAAAAATCAATAAAAAATTCAAAAGGCTGCTAATCAGCTGGGAAATTAGGTTTGTACATTTTTATGACTAGGTTATTGGGACACTGTACTGAATATGACATACTTCACTTGCCACACCCTTAGGAGGTGAATATGCCTTTTCAACAATGGAGATAAAAGGGAGAATATTTTCCTGTATATATGTGAACAAAAAGGTATAATTCCAACATGACTTTAGGGTATTTTCCAATATACAGAAGGCTTTTAGAAATGCACCATTTCATTTCCTCCTCATTCTTATGCTTTGTTAGGCTAAAGAGAGAATATCTCTATTTTAGAGAAATAAAAAGATTTTATTTCTAACCAGTTTATAAATAAACCTGCCTAAAAGTAATGTCTGATAATGAAGGTCTCATATCCACAGTATTGCTTAAAATCATACATGACTATTTGACAGAAATGTCTGGTAAAATTGGAGTTATTGCTGCTCAAATTTGTATGAGCTCTCTCAAGTTTCCCCTGTTAATTATGGCAATATTTAAAGATGCCAGGGGATGAGGCTAGAGCTATTTGCCATTATTTGTACTTTGAATTTAGGAAAATATTATAGACCTTAGAATGAATGAACAAGGAATATCTAGAGAAATAAACTTTGCTTTAGTATTTATATAACTGGTTGGTTGTTGATAATCATTAACTTAAAGTATTTCAGAAATATTCTTGATAATGTTTTATACTATTGAAATTAGAAAGTATTCTACCCTGTCTATATAAAGATGACTCATGTCATTTTCACCAGAAAACAGAACCTTGAATCTATTTGATTGAAGCTTTATTTTTGTCATACTTCTTTGTCTTTCCTTGCAGTTAAAACAAAAATATCCTTGGCAAAAATTATAGAGGCAAAGAGACCTGGATTTGTCATGTGCTTGAAATTATGGTTCCAGCTGTATATCTCCTCAGTTGCTGATCCTATTAGTTCTTCTTTATATCTATTATCCTTCTCATAAAATTGAGAATCACAAACATTTCTTGTAAATTTTTTGTGCTTTCCATATTCAAAAACTGTTTTGTTGTTATGATTAAGTAAGATAATGCACTAGAAGTGATTAGCACTGTACTTCATCTTTACTATTCCCCAAATAGCAGACATTGTTATTATTCCATGGCAATATATTTGATTATGCACACTAACAATAAGGTAAAGAGAAACAAAATGAGAATATGAATGATAGAATTTTAGTAGAAGAAAATTTTCATCCAAAGGAAAAAGTTACAGAACTGACTTTTTTATAGAAGAAAACTTATTTACCACTGAGTGACAGCATATATAATTAGTATATTGTCTTTTTTCTCACCTTAATTCTGTTTCCTATTATAAGAGGAGAAAGATAAGTGCCATTTATTTATTTGCTTTAGTGTCAGTCTTTTAAAAAATGTTCCTTAATGTTCAATACTTGCAACTTTCCTCAAGTTAGTAAATGGATATCTAGCACTGCCTTTGATGCTAAAGGAGTGTCAATTGAATCGAGATATCACTCAGCAAAAGTGTTTTCTTTAATTTTATACTCAGAGAAATGGAAACAGAAATTCAAACACGTAACTCTGTCATCTGTAAAATGAAGATAAAAATTAGTCACTAGATGATCATTCAAGTCTCATCCAGTTTGAAACTAAAAAAGTCTACAGAGAAACTAAATTTAATGGTCATATACTCTGATAAGGTTTCCACAGCCATCATAAAGGTGGAAATTCTCAGAACAAATAAAGAAAAATTTTTATTCTATGTTTGTCATGGGACATAAGCTATGTCCCTATCTCCTTTGCAAAGCTAAAACATGTTTTAAGAGTTTGAACTTACTAACAGATTTGCCAGTCTGCTGTTAGCTCCTCTTGCTCTCTAGTGGCTGAAGAATAAGAATCAACAAAACCTCAAGAAGATGGAACAAAATTACTAAGTATTATAATAAAGTAGTGACATTGTTGGAGCAGGAGTAATTTTTTATTACCATTTTCCCAACACTCTTTAGACCTATTCTTAAATGTTTTATAATACTTGTAATGCAGCACTGATTTTTTAAAACTTTTTAGCTTGAAGTACTGGTAAAGTCTGGGGGACTGTCTAAATGGTCCATCTGGCATAACCCCACGAGATTAATGTTTTAACAAGGTCAATCTAATCAATCCACTTTCATTAACAAATTCCTTATTACCAACATAATAAAGTAAAAAAAAAAAGAAAAAAACCTTTAATATGGGATGAAATTCCTTAATAATTTCTTTCCTTAGTTCTTGGCAATTTTATCTGCTATAAAGTTCTGTTTATCTTAAATCCCAGCCACATAGATGGATTTGCAAGGTTCTTAAGAGTTTTGTTCTTGAATGCCTCCATGCATTTTATGGGTATAAAGATAGAGATAGACCACATTTCCAACATCAAAAGCAGCCTATGGATTCTCTATATCCCCAAACTCAATTTATATTATCACATGTATTGCTTTCTTTAATCCCCCAGGCAGAATTACTTCATTCTTTTGTGTTCATATAGCACCTATTTACTTCTTTATTATGGCGTTTATCACACACAGTACATTTTATTTATGTGTCAATTTTCTTATTAAACTATAAACTTGAGATTAAGGACTTAAGTAGGCACTCATTTAAAAAAGCCAATTGAATGAATATATTCAATGAGTGAATGAATGAATGAGTGAATGAGGGAAGAGACATTTCATTACAGATCTCAAGTAAATTTTTCAATGGACTGAATATATACGACAATGTCTTTATTTTTTTAGTCATCTTCTTGGAATGAAGATGGAGGAAGACTTTAGAGGAAACTGGTTTCACTGGTATTAAACGTAAGCTGAAAGGCCTGGCTGCAGCTTCTCTGTGAGTCAAAGCCTGAAAGGGCGTCGTGGCCAGAGCTGCTTGAACCCGCACCGAGCTTGCCGCCAGGACCAGGAACACGCTGTCCTCTTACTTCTGTCAGGTGGACATCTATGAGTTTGATAAGAGCAAATTCGTAGACAAGCAAAAGTAGGGAGGAGGCTGAGACGACCAGAGTGGGAGTTTGGGACAGTTTTGACAGCGTTGTGGAACTCTCTATCAACACCTAGAATAAACCTCTGAAGGAAGGAGCCCGGGGCGTGGTGCTGAAAGTGTTCCCAAATTTTAACAGCAGAGAAATTGAACAGGTTGTGCAGTCACTGGACAGGGATGGAGAGATGGCATTGACTTGTTACTGAAGTACATTTATAAGGCTTTGTGATGCCTAGAGAAAATAGCAGCATAATATCATTGCAGTGCCATGAAAAGGCATTAGTTGGAGGACTATGGACAATTATGATTTCTTACAGCAAGAAAGACTGCTTAAAAAAAAAAAAAAAGACTCATGGTATCATGCATGGTACATTGAAAAGATATGAATTTTGGATTCACAGCTGGTGATGAAGGGATTGACAACTGACCATCCTCCTAGGAACTCCCAACTAAACTATTTCAGGACATGCATCTACTGAAATGTATTTTATTTCTAAGGTGGAGGGGGAAATTGTCTTACACTTTCCTAAGTCTTTTGCAGGATCTGATAGCCTATGCCTAGTGAAGAATTTGCCATTTTGACTGTCCACCCAAGGCCAGTGTACCTCGTACTTATATGCACCCCCAGTTAAAATGGGGAAAGGTGATTTGAGCAGATTCAGATCTAAGGGCTGTAGTAAAAGGGAGTTCTTGTTTTCTTGAAATGGAAAAAATAAATAATGAGGGTTTATACTGATATCCCATCCTCCCAAAGAAGGTGTACTCTTTGGGGATCACTGTAAAGTACCTGCAGCATCAATAAAGCTCTTGGACTATTTGTGTGTTTTTTTTGTTTTTGTTTTTGTTTTTTTAAAGGAGGTTAAAAGATTTTACTTAATATCATCTGTCTTTTAATGAAATAGAATGGGAAAAGATGGATAACTATATTTATTTCTAGTTTATTGCTCAGTTTGATAAACTTTTGTCAGGATTTGCTTTATTTTTTCTTTCAAATAATGAATGAGAGCTGGTAACAATATATCAGCTGGTACTGACATAATTGAAATAATCAATGTTAAAAAAACTAAAATAGTTAAAGTTGACAGTCCATTGACTATGTGTATATATGGATGCATGCATATATATACATACATGGATACATACATACACATACATATGAGGCTTTGAATTTTCAATGCAGGATAAATGAGTCTGTTAGTAACTCATCCTGTTCTGTTACAAATAACATTTTTAATATTCAGTTGATATGCCTTGTTAGAATAACACTAAGCCAATAAATCCTGCAGGTTTCTTCTTTATGGCTTATTCTTTGCATGTTTTATTGATCTTTCCTTTTTGATCTCCATGCAAACAAGAGAAAATATTATGAAACAACTAAAAAAGGAGGTCTAAAAATTACAAAGTAACATATTCACTTACATGGTGAATTATGATTCCAAGAGAAAGTGGAGAGTGTGACTCAGAGTCAAAATAATTAGAGAGAAAAGAAAGGTTTGTTACCTTTCTGGAAAGGCAGGATAGAAAGGAAATAATTTGGGCTTTTCAGGAAATAAGAGGAAATTACTTTCAGGACCTGCATGTATCTGAGAGCCCCACTTTTCACACTCTGCAGGAAGAACAGTCAGACAATGAAGCAACTGATTAGGTTCTTCCAGCTCTGGTTACTTTATATTAGCAATATTTTTTTAACTGCTGTGACTATCAGGCTGCAGCATTTATATATTATGTACACAAAAGTGCTACTAAATGATTAATTTTAAGAGTACAAAGATGCACTTTACAAAAACCTTAACAATTAACTGGTAAACATAGGAACAATATCTATACCTGTAGGTTATTTGACAGCCTCTAAAGTAGCAGGATAAACAAATTTAAAGAACAGAAATTGGACATACCTCTTAGGTGTACATATTGAAGCCAGTGAGCCATAAAAGGAGGGGTATTTACATCTTATTGTGCTACTCCTTAGCTTTCATTTAGGTGATGTATAGTAATGATAACCTAGTCCAAATACAAAAGAAATGACTGATGATGCTTTTAATCCCCAAGAGAGAAAAGTTAATCACGCCAGAATGGTAATTCTATTTAAAATATACCTCAGCTCTTTGATGATTACTTGAAATTTTTCTCAGGGAAAATATGCTTGTATAACATCATAGTCAATATCATTGGAAATATTATAAGTGGTCATAACATAATTGGTCATAAAATCCTATAAAATACTCCACATCTTCTGAGTGCATTCTAGAACTGCTATTGATGTTAATAAGAATAACTAAGCAGGCACAACAAGAAGTAGGAAGATATTTCAACAGCTAATACTTTGGAAACTTAATACTCATAAACAAAATCAAGAGGACTTTGGCTATAGGTAACATGTGAATCTGTCCTGTGAATGGCTGTATTCTGGCATATAAACAGACTCTTCTCCTGGCCTAGCTCTCAGTTTCTTTCTGGTTGTGAGTCATAGAATAGAAGAATGTAAAAAACTCTCTGCCATTATTCTTAAAGGAAAATACTCTATGACTAAAAAATACTATATTTAAAAAATCTAATTGTCTTACAAAGCAGCATTTAATGATTTCAAATCATGTCGAGGAATGTGGAAGACATAATTTATTGTTTTGGCTCAATCATTGACTTGCTTGGAATTCTGGATAAAATACTCAGCCTTTCTATACTCCAGCTTAGGAAGCAGTAAAATTGATACAAAGTAGGCATCACAGCCTGTATTGACTTGATGAGAAAATGCGAATTTAAAATAAAAACAAGTTATCCAAATGGAATTTTTCAAAATGAACAATTCATATTTACTTTCCCCAGATACAAAGCCTAACATTTGAGACAGCTCCATAGAGTCCCTTCTAATGGTTGCCACTACCAGAAGGCTTGGGGCCTCATCATCTCTATTTCTTTGGGGTAGTAACATTCATTTTTTAATGCTTTCTCCTGTCTGTTGCTACTCTTTATCTGTAATATTCAGCCTGATGATGTTTTCTCAGATGAAAATACTTGTAATTTATTTATGCAACAGGTATTTATTAAATGCTTTCTTAGCACTGGAATTGGGTCTTTGTGAGAGAAAGTCAAATGTGAATAGCAACAACAAAAATTCCTCCCTGCAGAAAGCTAACATTCTGCTGAGTGATCAGAGAAAATAAACAAGAAGAATAAATTATATGGTATATTAGAAGGAAAATATTATGGATAATAATGATAATAAGAAAGCAGGAAGGATATAAGGAATGCTCATGGGATGCATTTCACTTTTAAAAAGAGGTGTCAATGACGACTTCTTGAAATAGGGATATTTGGGTAGACTATAAGAAGGCAATCAAAGAAATATGGTGCTATCTAGGGAAAGAAAATTCCCTGCAGAGGCTGGAGCAAGGGGAGTTCCCTGAATTGGCAGAGTACCTGGTGTGCTTGCAGAAGAGCAAGGAGGCCAGTGAAGTTTTGAATGCTGAGGGAAGGCAGGTGGTAGGTCTGTGGCATAGAGTGGCAGGTAAAAGGGTTTTAGTATTTACTCTGTGTTAAATGGGAGCTATTGAAGAGTTTCAAGGTGAGATGACCTAGTCATTTCAAAATTATCACTTTGCTTACTTGAAAACAGATAACAGAGGGGTAAAGATGAAAGAAAGAAGTCCAGTTTGGAGACTGTTTCAATAATCCGGGGAAGAGATGATGGCAACTTTTACCAGAATGGTAGCACTGAAGGTGCTGAGAAATAGAGATTCTATATATGGTTTACATATAGAGCTAGTAGGATATCCTTGGATATTTCCAAGGTTTTGGCCTGAGTACTCAAAAAGATATGTTCACATTAACTGAGACATAAAAGACTATGGGGCCAGGGAAAATTGGGAATTTAGATTTAGATACATTGAGTTTGCGATATTTGTTATCATAGAATAAAAATGTTTAATAGTTACATATGCTAATCTTGAGTTAGGGAGAGGGCCAATGTGTAGATACAGATTTAGGAATCATCAGCAAATAGATTCTATTTAATACCAAGAAACCAGATCAGATCACTAGGGGAGTAAATATAGAAAGAGAAGATAATACGACCAAGGTATGAGTTTTGGAATGCTTAAACGAAAAGAGATCAGATGGGTGATGAAGAACCAGGAAAAAAGGTCTGAGAAGTATTAGCCAATGAAGCAGAGGGAACCCCACAAGAGCAGTATCCTAGAAACCCAATGAAGAAAGTGCTTCAAGGAGGGGTTAGTGATATATTTTGTCAGAAATTGCTGACAGGCCAAGTAAGATGAGGACTGAGGAGTGATCTTTTATTTTAGTAATGAAGAGTTAGCAGCATCTTCTGTGACTGTAGCAGTTTTGTTAGAGTGGTGGGGATGAAAGCCTGATCGAAGTGGACTCAAGAGAGGAGAGGAATTGATGACAATGAGTACAGACAGCTCCTCTGAGAAGAATTTGTTCAGTAAAGAGGAGCAGTAAAGAGGAGAAGTACCTGGAAGGGAACAAGGTTTCAAAATAAATCTCTTTTAAAGTAGAAGTGTTGGAATAATTCTAGATGCTTGAGAAATTGCTTTTCTAACTAGTTCATTTTTCTCAGTGAAGCAAAACTATCATCTGAAAGCAAATGCAGGGAAGACATGTTAGAGATTTGAGGAGTGCAGAGTAAGAAAATGAATAGACTTGGAAAATGCGTAAATTATCTAGGATTAGGTTGAGCAAGAGGAACTACTACACCATAGGTATTAGAGGATGTAAATGTATGACTGAGATTTGAAAATCCCTTCTAGATCTCCATGTACTTTTTTCATTTGGTTTCTCTTTTCTTTATTTCTTTTCTTTTCCTGACATAAAAGGAAATTTATGAAATCTTTTATAGATAGTCTCTGGCTAGATTGACAGACATTGAACTATTACTTTACTGTATTAAGTTACTGGATTAGCGATAAGGGATGCCTGAAATGATAAAATAACAGTATTTATTCAAGAAATAGTCCAAGTGACTATATATTCTGACAGTCATCTAAGTCTTAACCAAAATCCAATTACTATTGGGAAGCGGCTGTGGCTCAATCAGTAGGGCTCCCGTTTACCATATGGGAGGCCCGGGAACCGAACCCGGGGCCTCCTGGTGAAGGCAAGCCCGCCCGCGCGGCGTGGTTAGCTGACCCAGTTAGCACAAGCAGCAAGGGGGTATAAATGAATAAATAAATAAAATCTTTAAAAAAAAAAATTCCAATTACTATTCTTGGTGACTGTTTTCCTCCTGCAGTTTATGTCACTGTATGACATTTACGTGCTATATTTCTGACTCTTTTGGCAGGAATACTGCTGCCTTTATCTCAGACTAGACCCAGGATATCGGTTCTAGATTGCATATTTTACATTGTTTTCAAGTGATTCTTCTCTTTATACCCTCATTATCTGAGCCTTAATTTTTGCCCTTATTATCTTTCACCTGGACTTTTCTACTTTCTTCCTGACAACACTCACTGCCTTCCATTTTCATACTCCGAAATTCAGTCCACATGCTATTTTACAACATACAGCAGATCATGCTTCTTCCTAGTCTAAAATCATGTAATGGATTTGTAGTGCTATTAGGATAAATTTTAGATTTTGTATTTTTGGCTAACCATCCTTGTCTCTCTTTTTTTTTTTTTCCCCCACTTCCCTTCCTTCCCTGTATACCACATTAATCACAAGCCACTCACTCCTCCCCAAATGCATCCAAATATTTTTTCAGGCTTCTATCATGCATGTATGGATCCATGTGCCCTTTCCACATAAGGATGTACCATCCAGTGAATCTATCTCTTCCAGGATAAAGTCTTATTCAATTGTTAGGTATGTAGTTATTAGCTTCCTCATTGGGTGTTTCTCTCCTCTCTGAACATTAAGTCTCATGACAGCCATGATTTTGGTTTACTACTATATTCTTCATATCTAGGACTGTTCTTCAATTAATGTAGATGCACAATAACTACTTGCAGGATGAGTGAAGGGAACCTTAACACATAGCAGAAGAATCTGGAACAGAAAAAAACTTACTTAGAAAGGACTATCAATTGTTTCTACCTACTTTGCTTCTAAATATTTGATATCATTATTTCTCATCTCGGTCCTTCAAAAAGATATTTAGTTATTGAGAGATGACTCATATAACCTTGAGGACCACAAAACTTGTTCATGGATATGTTTTAGTTTCTCAGATTGCTCAAAACAATAACATGAAATAGGTTGGCTTAAACAATAGGAA